>JAJKFJ010022002.1:0-255727 GCA_027382625.1 Tetmemena sp. SeJ-2015 | reverse complement strand
TTTTTTTAACTTTTTTTCTTTAGGGGGTTTTGATTCTGATGCAGGTAGTAATCACTCTTATTGAAAAAGGGCTGTGGAAGCATTGAAAGAGCGAACGAATTATAATAAATAACAAATATTATATTGAATTAAGACATTTACACTTAGGAGCCACACAATTTACAAGGGTGGTTATAACAGTTGGAGGCTGAGAAGTATTTCCTACTCTTTGCTAAAAGCACTCTTTGGAGCATTGAGAATCACACTCACTCTAGACATTTCCAAATTACTCAACTTTGCTTTATTGCAGATCCCAGTAGTAGGCAGCCTTCTTGAGTTTTTCCCTTTGCTTCTCGAGTCTCTTAACCTTCTCAAATATTGCCTATTATCTTTGCCTCTCCATTTGAATTTAAGGCTGATACTGTACGCTCTCTCCACGATTCTAAGACACTGATTCAGTAATCTCGACGCTCTGAGCAGGCACTCCACTTGAAAGAGGATATTGAGATTTGACTTCCTTGACCTCTACTACTTTTTCTTCAGGAATAACTTGCTATCGCTCAAATAGAAATAATGAAGATTTGTCTTAGAATTAAGATTAAGTATATAAGGAGAATAGGTTTGCTGCTACTAAATTAAGGCGAGAATAATCTTAGCATCTCTATCTTGAGGCTCATGATCAAAAGTGTTTTCATCATATTAAGGAATTTGGTGGTGCTTTCTTTAGTAACCCCACTTTTCTAATAAGAAGAATAATCCTGATCCTCATCTTCATCCCAGCCACTATGGTATGCTCGAGATCTCTCATAATCTTATTAATGAGGTTGCTTAT
This sequence comes from Tetmemena sp. SeJ-2015, assembly GCA_027382625.1. Lineage (NCBI taxonomy): Eukaryota > Ciliophora > Spirotrichea > Sporadotrichida > Oxytrichidae > Tetmemena > Tetmemena sp. SeJ-2015. Next base: position 254,916 of record JAJKFJ010022002.1, on the reverse strand, counting down.
GGTAGCTTATTGAAATTAAAATTTATAGCTTAGTTTTTACCTACAGATTAATCTCCTATGTCATAGTCTTCTAAAGAAAATTAAGGTTCTTCATAAAGCTCCTCAGCATCTCTCATTTCCTCATTAATTTTTAAAACAATTAAAATATATTATTTTTACAATTTTATGATTAATGAAAAGGAAATAATATATATGTACTCATGAACTTTTGCAGGAATAACAAAACCAAGAGCAAGTAGTACAGTGGCAAAAATTTGTGCCTTGATCATACCTATCTTACTTAACTTAGTTTATAACCAATTTATTATCTTAAATTACTAATTACAAACTTATTAACTTACCTAAAATTTTCTTCCCAATTTTTCTAAAATTTTTGTTAAAAGCTTGCTACTATGAAATCTCAAACCCTCCCTCCTGAGGGAAAGTAAAAGGATAAAATTAAAAAATGATTAAAGATGTCCAGCAAGAAAAGATTCAAGTACTCAATGGATAGTTCAGTGCCACAATCAAGCTCAATAAATTTGAAGATGATGATCATGATAAGGAGAAGCCAGTTTACACTTATCAGCAGCATCGTCTTTTCCTGAAAAAGAATGGAGTTACTTATTTCGAGCAGTATGAGCCACCTAAGAAGGAAGCAGATCAAGGATCCACTCAACTCAATCCTCAATAGCTTGAAGAGCAGTCGCAAAAAGCTTAAGAAGAGGAGAAAGCTAAGCAGCAAGCCGCTCTCGATGCTTTGAATGCCATTTCACTCCAAAGAAACTTTTCGATGCCTGGCTTGCACGATAAAAAATCACAGAAGAAGGGCAAGATGCAAAGTCTAAAGCAAGAGCAAGACTAGATGATATTTAATGAGATATTTATTCAACCCAGAGCACAGCAGTTATCTCAAATCATTCATAAGAATAACGTGCAACAAGCTAATCTAATTAAGGCTTCACAATCACTTTCGCAAAAGGTTGGCCCGAATGGTATGATGTTTCCTCCAATCGGATAGAGTGAAAACTCTAAACAAGATAGAGCTCCTACTTCTCAAAAGATGAGAGAATAAAAATTTGGAAGCTAATTCTTCGATAAGGAACAGAGGGGAACTCAAGATCGTAAACAAATGGAAGTTTCTGCTCTTCTTTAAAGCAAGAGACTCATGGAATAGTCTGAAAAGATCTTCGATTAGGAACTCAAAAACTTAAACCCCGATATGAAGGATCAGAGATTAGCTACAGCTTACTCTCAAAAAACTGATCTAGATCAAAGTGAACTAATTGAAGAGGGTGATCCCTTATTATCAGGTGATTCAAATCATGCTGACGACATAGTAAAAATAGTTATGAGAAAGTTCAACTCTTCTGCAAAATTGCAAAACTCTACAAGCTTCTTCACGCAGTAAATTCAAGTCTAGCCGCCTGAAGGATTAATTAACTCCAAAAGGAAATAATATTAAAGATGCTTCTTGGGCTCCTTCAATCCCCATTTCTACAAACTTTTTAAAGTAACAATCACTTAAGGATATAACTCTCCGAGCAAAAGCAGGAGTTCAAGCTGGGGATATTTAAAAAGAGGCTCACATGGCATTCGCCCTTGGAAACTTGAATGAAACGGAGAAGAATTATAAGAAGAGCATTAAGTTTTATAAGCGCTTCTTTTTCTGCGCTAGAATCCTGGAAGACCCTGTTGGTGCATCTCTTGGTCTAAACAGATTAGGTGTAATGTATCACAAACTTAAGAATTATTAGAAGAGTTTATAATTCCATCAAAAGCATCTTTAGTTTACAGACAATGAAAACGTTTTTGCCTTTTTACTACAACTTGGGTATTTCTTTCAGACTCTAAAGAAATTTCGAGGAATCTATCAGCTACTTCAAGTAAGCACTTGAGTGGTCTCAACAACACTAAGAGTATGAATCAGAGTGTATAAGTAATGGCTAACTTGGTGTGACATACCTCATTCTTAAATTGAATGATCAAGCAAAGTCTCATTTTGAGGTAAGATTAACTTTTTCTTGAACTTAATTTTAGAATTGCTTGAGAGTTGGCTATGTAACTTAAAAACAGAAAACTTTCGTTAGATTGCCTTTTGTGTCTTGGGTATATCGCCTTCACATCTGATCAATTTAAAAATAGCAAAGAATTATTTCCACAAAGCGTTTGCTGTAAGAATTTAGATTAGTTTTATTGTTTTTAGGATGCTTCTGCTTTGGGAGATAAGGAGCTTGCAGAATAATGTATGTGCAACATGGGCATAGCTATGGGCAATATTTCAGTAAATACCATGAAAAGAAATTTCTCAACAGACATACTTTCCAAACTAAAAAAACCAGAGTCTGAAGACGAGGAAGAAAGTCAACATGAGTGATCTTAAGTTATATTTTAAAGAATAATCTTATCATTTTTAAGCTTGAAAATGGCATCAATATCAAAAATTAGCAAAGAGTTGAGATGTATTCAATAAATAAGCACGAAGCTTAAAGATAAGAATAGGGTTACAACTGAAGCTACACTCATCATTTGATTTTCAAAAGCACTGCTACTCTAAGAAACTACCGTCACATATCCAAGGAGCCTGCTCCAATTATCCCCAGTCATGAAAGAAACAGCGTTTTCACACTATTGAGCCGAGCTTCCATCATTTTAGAAATGTTGATAAGATAGCTTTGAAAATTTATTTACGAAGTATGTCACATCTGGCTCTTGAATTGCTAGCCCGCAATCAAGCCAAGCTAGGGGATTAAATCTATCAAGTACATGGCAATTCTCGAGAAAAGGTAGGATTTTAAGAGTATAAAATTGCCATAATACTTGCCAGTCTGAGTTTCCATATGGTATACAGTATGCCAAATTTGAAGAATTAGTTATATTAGAGCACTAGCAAAAGTCAATAAAATCATCATAGTTTGGAATTGACTGATTTCCCTGGTAACTAATCAAGTTACCTACTTCATCGAACTTTTAGCATTTGAGAGAGGAATCTGGAGAGCATTTATATGGACTTGAAAGAGTTTTTGAATTGTATTTAATTTGAGTTGTTAAAGCACATTTTCCCTTCGAATTGATAGCTCCAGTATTGCAAAGCCTGCCATCAGCAGCAGTATCTCCAACATTTAAACTGTACGGCCTTTAGCATGTTGAAGATTTTCCATTAGAAGCACAAATCAATTAGTTGAGGCAGTCATAGTCCACAGTGCAGTTCTATCCTTCGGTTTAGACTTTAATACAAACATTTTTCTTTATTCTCTTAGGTAGATAAGAATAATCTGGGGCGCATCTATATCCGACATCACAGTCCTAAGAGTTTTAACAAGCTCCAGGATTCATTATACCTTTGCAAAAGCTATTGATACATAAAGATGATTAACACTGATTACGCAAATATAGAACACAATAACTTCATTATTTGTGATAGTCGTGATTGCAGGAACGGCCTGGCAAGAGATTTCCATTCTCCCAACTATTAGGATCCACGCAATACCCCCATAAATCTGAGGTAGATATGTCAGAAATGTTTAAATAGCTATTGGGCTTTACTGGCCATCCATAGGAAGATTTGAAATTGTGATTACAAACTTTTCCGTCTTTGCACGTTCCCAAGCGGATAGTCTGATTTTAAGGAAACTCATAATTTACCTCAATGCACCGATTCTTAACAAGAGAATTAGAGCAAGTTATTTTAGGGCAATTATAAGAAATACCCAAAGCGAAGTTAGAAAATGTAATTATAGATAGTGCAAGTAAATAAATTTTCATTTTTTATAATTCATTTCTCATTTCATTGATACAAAGAAGGTGAAAAGTTAACAAAGGGAATTATATGTAGTTTAAATCCTTAAAATATACTTGCTTACTACTTATTATAATACTATTTGGTTATATTTCTCGCATCTCGAAGTAATTTATATTTTGATCATGCCCTCCGATTAAATCTGTCTTCTTAATGGATAGATTTTTAAATGATTTACTATGACGGAAGCATTGAGAATCCAAATCCTAAACCCATTTTCATTCCTAGAAACATTCCAGTAGGAAGAAGTTTCTATTCATTAACACCAGGAGTGCGGGCTTCTTATTTAAAAGATACCTTTCTCTCTAGCTGTGCTGACTTCTTTCTCATCACGATCTCATCCGATAAATTATTTTGCTGCTGGAAGTGTCCATGATTATCTTAGAAAATTTCAATAAATTTTTGACTTTCCACCTATGGAGTTGCACTAGGATGCTACGAATGTTTAATCACTGTTTGAAAATTATTGAGCTAACTATAAAGGTTCTAATTCTGAGATTGATCGTAGCTGCTATGTTATTATGATAACTTAAGTGAATCATTGTCGCTAAGAAAATTAGAGGTCTAAGAATCTTTTCTCTGCTGCTTAATTGAGTTGGCTTTGTTAAATAGCAAATTTCCTATTACACTCTCTCGAAGCAATAAATTTTGCTTCACAGCTGGTGGCTTGTTTAGAAGTTCTTAGCTTGATAGCTTGTTGGATCGTGGAGTTTAACTTTCCATATTTAGTAAATTAGATGTTAAGATATATAAAAGCTAAAATTTTAAAGTAGGTTGCCCTAGCTTGAAAATAGAGGTTTGTTAAAACTTCCAACTAGATTAGGTTATCGTTGTTCTACTTTACTGTCAGGGTAATTAGGGGTAATTTTGGGTATTATTTTCTGATAATTATTGAGATTTGAATGGGTACTTGCTCTGACATCTGGTGAGTCAAAATGAGACTGCACAGCTGACTTATGCTTCACTAGATTTAGAGAATTTGAGGAAGACTAGATTTAATCTGAAACTTCAGTGTCAACTCTCTATCTCTAAGGAATCTTCAATTTAGATCCAAACTTTTGATTCAGATTCATAAAGTTCTCAAAGAAATCTCTGCTAGGGTTTTGAACATGAGGGTTTTTAGCAGTTCCTCTGTCTTGCGAATTCTTAAATGTTCCTCCTGATTCTCTTCTAAGGTTCTAAAAGTCAAAATAAAATTATATATAACTTGCCAAGTCAAGTTTAAACTAAGTGCTAGTATATCCATCAGGCCTTATCTCACTTATATCAAAGTTAAGAGGAGAGGGGCTCTCACTGTTAAATATTTTCTCACTTCCTTTTTAATTTGCTCTGTTTTCCATTTACATCTTTTCTGTTCCTGAATTATGCTTATTGTTGAGTAGCTGAATTTGCTATTGATTAATCGTGATTGAAGACTCAGTTGTTTCAGTTGGCTTTAGATGTATGAATCTCAGAGGTGATATACCTTTGCCTTCTTCTTCTCCTTAATCGTCAAGAGAGTATAAGTTATTAAGATTTTTCCTAGTTTGAGGAGCTTGTTTTGGGAAACTCAACTCAGTTTGACTTTACTAATTTTGGTCTTTTTCATTTATAGAAGAAGGAGCAGAAGTTTTTGTGTCCTTTAAGTGTTATTGAGTGTCATGAATATCATTCACCCTTGAGAGCAGTTACTGAAGTATCTGCAGCTGTTGCTAGTTCATTTCCTTCTAGGCTTCTTCTTTTTTCTCAAATTGGGCGAACTTCGTCTCCCTGCCGCAAATAGTTACAGTTCTCTTTTATTTAAAAATATATCCACTAAAATAGGAGCAGAGAGGCTGAAGCAAATAAAATAATTAAAGCAAGCAAATCTAAAAATAAGCAACTCACTATTTAAAATTTAATGAAAAACAGCACAAAAACCACAGCTCATTAAGACTTAAGACACTCAGAATCTTATAGAGCAGAAGAAGCCAATCTAGAGAACTCTCAATCATCTTCTCAAATATCAATTTGATCTTAAAACTAAATGCCATTTAGCATTCCTCATCAAATTCATACAAAGCAAGTCAAAAAACAACACACTTTTATTTTTTGATTTCTATTTTATTTTGTCTTAGAATAAAATTATAGATTATTTAAACTTTTACTGGGAATTAGTTATCCCTTTTAGAAGAATAAGATGGAGTTGGCGAACTTAGAAATGACGATATGAAAGATGATTTTTTTTACTAACATTAATTATTATTTCATTATAAATATTTTAAATACAAGTTAAATTTATAGTGAGAAGTCTCTATGAATTTTGTTATGAACTTACAAATTAATTGATTACTTTTGTTCTCTCATAAAATTATTCTTACAATTTGATCTCATTTATTGCATATATTCATATTCACTCTTAATGTTTTATTGCCTATAATTTAAGATATGCTTTAAAATTTGAGGTTATGATTTTTTCGTGAATCTAGATGAGGTTAAATACATTTAGCAAGCGCACCGCCCAAGAAAGACCACAGACATACATAAGTTATAAGAATAAACTAATTTTGCAGACTCAATATAGTTTATAAGCAGAAAAAATGAATAAAAATCGTAGTTTAAAGAGACAGACCTGCACACTCCAAATTAATATTTCTAGGGCTTGAAACTCTAAGAAACCTCATATGGATTAAAATGTAATATGCTTGTTTCTATTTATGGTTCTATAACCCAAAAGTATGAGAGAGGCACTTCAAATTCAACAAAGTAAAATACACAAGATTTTAGAATAGAAACTAATCCCATTTCCCATTTGATCCATGAAAGGACTAAAATGCAATCTTAATTGTCATTGAGATGTATTTAATAAAAGAATCTATTTTTTATCGTTAAGATAAGAATTATAAGCACTGGACTGCGAAAATCCTAAACATTATCTGAACAAATAAATCTCCCTTGAATCGAAATAGTTCAGCAACTACTAATCAAAGCAGCAGTTAAATGACGTTGTCTCCTTATAAAAAAGATTCAGAAAGGAGAACAATTAAAGACAAGATCGTTCAAATTATAGCCGCTTGAATTCGCAAATATCGTAAAGTGACATCAGCAGTGTGTATGATGGCTTGTATCTTTTATTTTATTTATCCTCATAACTATGTAAGAACACTCACTAATTTTAACTAGCTTGCATAATCTTATTGCATATATTTCTTATTAAAGTGTTGAATTATAGTTGAATTACAAGGACAAGGTGAAGTTACTCAAGGTTTAAGTCAGAGACTACTAGGATAGATTGCATAAGGAGGAGCAAATATACTATTTTTCTTCTTCTTTATTTAAATGCGACAGAGAGTATTCTCTGAGTTGGAAAAGTTATAAGTCTATTATGAAGATGATATTTGAGGTTAATTATTTAAGTTAGAGAAGGACTACAATTAAGTAGAGGAGGAAAGAGATCAATACAAGCATCTTTTAAAAGAAAGAGACAAAGAACTCAAGAAAGCAAGGAGAGAGGCTCAAGTTCTTCAAGGGAGACTAAGCATGGGATTGACAGTCAACTAGCAGTATTTAAAGCCAATTAAAGGTTATTTATATCTTAAGTATCAGCAGTTGAATGACTAGTTCGATAATAAATTAACTACAGGGACTATGGGATATGCAAATAATGACTATCTCTTCTCAGCTAATGAAAATAAGAAACAGAGCACGATGACTAGCACTTCCCCATTTAAGTATGGCTTAAGTACACCCAATAACAGAAGGTAGTCTCTTCAAAATTTGAATTTTCATACTCAGACACCAATTGACACTCACACATAATATTTTATCTCAGGGGAATGCACTGGAGACTATGATGAATGATTCTCTGCTCTCTGACTTGAAGAACGAGTTATTTAATGCGAAGCAACTGCATGGAGATGAGAAAGAAGAACTTCTTGTAAATATTCAAGTCAAGTTAGATGAACTTGTAAATGCCACTCGACCACACTTTGAGTACATTTATAGCTGTTTATAGTAGTTTTAAATTATGCATAGATTTACATTCACAAGTTCTAGGAGGCTATCGTTGAAAATCAAAGACTGGCAATCCAACTCAATAACTCTGAATATTCTGGCAAAGAATAGAAAAATCAGATCTAGTCGCTATCACAGCAGCTTCACAAATTTCCATAACATAGCTCTACTTTTAAATTTAAATTGGAAAATGAATGTAGAACCATGAAAGCTTACAATAAGGAGTTGAAGAACGAAAAAAGAAAATAGGAGAACGAGGCTCTTAAGCAGACAATTAAAGCATAGCAACTTTATTATAACTTATTTATCTACTTTTTAATAATTTAACTTTAAGAGATAGTCACTCTAATTACTTCAAGAGGACTCTACATCAAAGATTAACCTGCACTTAACTTATAAAAGGAAGAAGCAGAAGAAGGTTTTTAAGAAACTCAAGAATTGAATAAAGAAACAAAATGTAAATAATCATTTATCGAAAAACATAAACAAGCTCAAACTTACTCTAAACACAAAGGAGGAGATTAATAGGAGGAAGAAAATGTTAACTAGAATTCTTTCGATGAGTCTTAATGGCTCTAAAATTTAAGTTCCCTCCCTAATCCTGCACAGACATCCTAACAATTCATCCATAAACAAAATGGTAATATTGGTAATAACTAAAGAGGGTATAACAACTCTCTGGATGAGATAGATTCTCACATCTAGTTCACAGAGATGGAGGATCCTCTTTAGTCTGAAAATAATATAATCAATAACTCGCAACTATAGGTTATGGATTACCATAATCATTTATTGCTATGTAAGTATGGATGATTCATCACCGGTAACATAAAAGAGAACTATTTTAGAGAATATCTATCCTATTTAAAAATAGAATATGTTGTCTTGCTAGAGAGAAGTTGTTGAATAAAGATTTTAAATTTTTGAATTATTTAAATCCGATTTAAATGTCAATAAGTTTTTAGCAGCAGCATCAAGTGACGGTGAACATCAATCCCCAGGCAGCGCACTTAGTTTCTTTGTAGCCCCCATCATCTCATGACCTCGCTGCCACTAACCCCACACTAGTTAAACTTCCAAAGTCCCTTTTAAATAACGCAGGAGGAACCTTGAAGTCAAAGCAAAAGAAGAATAATACCAAAATTGATAAGGCTGATAAGGTTTTAGTTTAAATGATAGTATTTTTGTATTAAATGAGTGATAAGCATCAATAAAATAGAGATCAGCAAAATAAAAACAACATCAATAAAGAGAATAAATAGTCAGCCACAGTTGGCGCATAAGTAGCACACCTCAATAGCTCAAAGCCAATTTAAATTACTTTAACTTATATTTAGAGGAAAGAAGAATAGATAGGACAGCATAGATTAAACTCCAACCCACTTGCAGGATCCTCTAAACCAGCTAATCAAATGAATCAGCATAGGTTTCAGGATATTCCATAGAGCGAAGATTTCTCAAGGATATAAAATCAAAATCTAGCATCTGCGGGTGGATAGATGATAATTATAGCCATTCTTTTTATTAAATTAGATCCATAGTCTGAATGGGAATTGGGCGAGGAAAATGAATTAAACTAGCAATATCTAGCTAGAGAGCTAACTTCACAATCCCTTACAGAATTCAGAGAGCTTTACTTAAAGATTGAATCCAAAGGAGGGCTTGTATAATAACCCGCAGTAAAGCATGAATCTAGGTCAGTCATAACTTATGCCCAATAATTTTATGGGAGATAGCTCTGAGAATACCTCTCATTTGTTAGCAGCTGCTCACCAAGCCTCATTTGAGTAATGCAAATATATTTACTCTTTTAAAGTTAATTTACTTATTCCTTTTCAATGAGAGAGGCGACAGCTTATGATGGAGGCCATACTCCTGACAAAGTTCGAATGGGGCATCGCTCCGACACATTAGATTCGAATGGGAATATAATAAGAGGAAGAAGAATTGACTCCCCTTAGCTTGTAGTAGTGAGAGAACTTATTAACTAGGAGGACCTAGAGGAAGGAGCAACTGGAGCGTCTATGAATGCAGGAATCTTAGACAGAGATATGCTTATGAGGGTGTTTTACTCTGGAGAAGATGATCTTAGAGTTGGCCATCATTATCAATTAATTTTGAGTCAAACTATATAGAATAACGAATTTAAGCTATAAAATCTGAAATATATACAAATTATTACCTGTAAATAGCTTTTAATTTCCTGACTTGGGGATATACCTTTCTATTAATTCAACATGATAATGTATGAATTCCAAATTGTGCCTTATTCTATGTTAATTAAAGCCTATCAATATTATGACAACAAGCATAAACAATTAGTTAGCGGGCAACTTTAGAATTACAAAAGCGGTAAGAGAGACAGGACAAACAGTGATCCAAGGAAGAAAAAACAATCCTAAGTTCTTTATCATCAAAACCATTTACTTATTTTCATTACCTTATGTTTGATAAATCATTATTTTTAAAACGCGCTCAGTCAACCAAACCAATAAAAATTTCAAAAAGTTAAATCTAAGAGCCAAGATAGATTCCCCACAAAGAAGAAAAGTCAGTCCTCTGCAAAAACGGGCTCTCTCCATCAGCTGACTAAGCATTCCCTAAATCAAGTTCAGCTTCTTCATTAGCAAAACCTCCTCAACAAGATTTCAAACATGGATATGCAAAAGAACACTATCATAGAAGAAGAAGATTTCTCAGAGCATGATCAAAGTAAACTCCTACCCAGACAACTCATCCCCAACTAAAAAGATTCAAACGGCATCACAAAGAGCACCAGAGAACTTCGCACATCCATGGGTTTTCATGAGCTCTTAAACTAACTTGACAAGGATTTATCCTTGCAGTAGAGTCATCAGTTCGACCTCAAGAATAAAACTTCCCACGATCTGTTAAAGCTTGAACTCTCAGGCATCAGGAGGCAGAATAGTTCTGGAGCTAATCTAGCAGTCTAAAATTTAATTGGAAGCGGTTAAATCGCAACTAACGGGTAGAAGAGTGCTGAAAAAGGGATCAAGAAGCATTAAAAATTAAAGCAGAAGAAGTAAAGTGAAGGAACTAATTCTAGGTCGAAAGGAAACGGTCGCTCAAGATCCAATGAAAGAAGAGGAGGAGGAGGCAACGTAACTAAGTCTAAAAGTAGGGAGAGAACACATAATAACATCTTCGCTCCAACTGGAGAAGGAGGAGTTAACATGAATTCTAGTTTAACCTAGGGGATGAGGTTGCCCAAAAGTCTAATTAAAGGCCAAGCTCAATAAGCTAAGCCTCAACCAGAGAAGATTTTTACTTATCCGATTCTTGAAGTTACTCCGGACAGAAACCAAAATCATCAAGGTGTTACCTCTAACAGTTTTTTGTAAAGTGAGCACGGCCGATAAATGCCACTTGCTATAGGTAATTATATAGGTTATTATGATAATTTAATTATAACACGAAGAGTCTTAAAGCGCACGAGGATGGACTTCCACCTACAAACATCAATGTACTTTTCAGTAAAATTAAAGTCTAGAACAATTAACTGCCTTAAGGAAATTGATTTTTAAACTCTATGTTTATTCTATTTTTAAATGGAGGTTAAAAGCTCTCTCAAAATAAGAAGCAAGTACACTAAGACCCACCCTCGACAGCTGCCTAAGGTCTCATGTCCTCTGCCCAAAAGCGTCTAAATTCAAAATCAAGAGATCCAAGTAGCTCTCCTGAGAGATAAGGAGGAGGCGCCTCTAAAATTAGCAACATAGATAAACTGGTGAGGGAAAACTTAAGAAAGATGCGCACCAAAGAGGAGGAAGAGAAACTTTAAAAGCTGAGAAATGAAGAGTCATTAAAACGGAAAAGAGATAACTTTGACATTAAAAGTCATTAAATAAGGGCTGCAAATAAACTCAAAGCCAAAAACTAGCATCAACTATAAAACTTAAACTAGCCAAAGAGTCTTGCAACTGTCGAGTCTCATTAAAATCAGACGATCACCCTCAACCAACAATCCTCTTAGTAAGACTTGATGAGCTAGGAGAAAATGCAAAAACTTGCCAAGTAACTACTCCAAAATGATAAAACTAAAACCAAGGTCTTTAAATAATCTCCACTCTATTCTATTTATTTATATGAGTCTCTCAAATGCTTAGCCATGCAATCAAAAATAAAGAGAGCGCAGACTTAGGAGCTGAAACCTTGGCTTTCCAGCAGAAGCAATCTCAAACACAGAAGATAGATTTTGAAAAGTTGAAGTAGAGTGCAAAGCCCATAGGAGTAAAGAACCTCAAAGTTAAGAATCACAGAAAGAGCTATGGACTAGAGTTTATCGATATCAAGAAAGAAATATAAGAGGAGCTCAGAACCATAGAGCAGAAGTACAAAAATAATCAAGCAAATTAGCAAGCAGCCAATAACCAACAACAGCTTGCTGCGAGCAAGTATCATTTACTAAGTGAATAAAGAGGCTAGAATCCAGCTATGGATGTGTCAGAGACTTAGATTAATATACTACTCGAGTCCTCAGAGCCAGTTTATCACAACTATAATTAGGGTCACAACTAGACTAGCCATAAATAGAAGCTACGAACAAAGTAGTCAGCTAAGCAAACCATCTAAAATAAATACTCTATCTCATCTTGATTATTTAATTATAAATGGGTCAAATGCTAAAGAAGAAAGGAATTAGCTTTTCTAAGAACTAGATAGCGTTTAGCCAAACAGTAAAATCATAGTTCTAAAGAAAAATAGGATCAGAAAATTAATCAATTTAATTTTACTAAAATTCATGGAGCAGAAGAAGAAACTCATTCTTATTTAAAAGATCAAGGAGCAGAAAGAAGAAATAACCAAAGCCATAAAAATGAAGGAGAATATCTGCAAGTTAAATGAATTTTGCAAGAAAAAGTTAGAGAAGCAGCACCACAAAAAAAGAAACGCAACTATTCCTGTAAACCAAGACGAGGATAATTAAGGTTAGCATCCAAATCAACTTCTCTTTTAAGAACTTAATGCTCGAAGAAATATTAGCAAAGCCAGTGGCCGCAAGATACTGTTTGAGAATATTGAGCTAAAGAAAACTCTCAACCCTAGATAGTCTGAGAAACTGAATGACACTCTTACTTACTTCAATGAAGACGAAGAATTCGAGAGCGCTGGCGACAAGGAAGGTGGAGATCATGATAGTTCAAGACTCTCGACCGAGTTTTATGAGGAATACTATCGTCTCATTAACTCTATCAAGAAGGAGTAGAAGATTCTCCTCAAAGGAAATCATTCAAAGCACTCAAGAATGGGCGATGTATCAAGTTAAAATATAACCTAAAAGAGCATTAAGAATCTCTTGAAGTCTCCATCCAATAACAATAAGTCGCACTCTCCCATTACGCAAATGTCACAAACCTAGCACAATCTATTCTCTCCAAAGTAAAGCCATCAGCAGTACCCTCCCTTTGTAAAGGAAGAGAAGGCTTTTAGGAAAAAGAGCAAGTCTAAGTCTAATCTCAAACATAATGAGGGAGGACTACTGCTTTTAAACTAAAATCCTTAGGTTTAAAGATCTCAGGGCGACCTCATCCTACTTCATTCACAGATGAAGAATTAGTTGAGAAGTACAGAGGCACACAATAACTATCCTCATCACTAGCACCACCATGGGTAGAACTAACAGCAAGCTTTAAATTTGAAAGAGAGGGCTGAAAGTGCGCCATTACTAGCTAGCTAGGCAGCTCAAAATCAAAGAAAGACTACCTAAGCTAAGAGAAAATCGCCAGCAGGAAAAGGGTAGGATAAAGAAGTGGCTTTGAGGAGGAAGAGCTCAAAGAAAAATAGCAAAAACAATATGAGAGCGCAAATAAAAAACAAGCTTAACTATTTATAAAACAATGATAAGTTCAATCGATCATTATGAAATTTTAGGTTTGAATAGTTATCTGAGGAAGAATAGCTAGCATACCTTTAAGATCAAGTCGTCAAGATTTAGACGCATTATCGCAATCATTTGTATTAAAGAGGCTTCTACGATAAATAAGAAGAGCCAAGCTATGATGACTAAGAGTAAAGCGGTTAGAATACAGTCGTCCATAACGGGACTTTTCTACTGAATAACTTTGGATCGCTTACTCGATCAGAGAATGATAACTATAACACTCAATAATTTGAAAACTAGTAAGAGCCTTTTAGTAATATCGACTCTGACATTAAGAATGTTGAGATTATTGGTGGTGATGACTATAATGAGTCCGATGGAGAAGAGTAAGAAGAGGAAGATTTCTATGAGTTACAAAAGAGGAAGCAGAAGAGTAGTGAGGAGCAGCAACTGATAATTATAAATCAATAGAACAACGAAGACGACAAAAAGATAGTTTACATGAGCAATATAAATAGCTGCTCTCTTCCCCAAACTCCAAAAGTTGAAGAGAGCAGTATACCTTCGCAGTCTTAGCAAAGTAAGAAAATAAACTAGCACATATAAAAGGTGTTCGAATACAAACCTAGTGGTGATCTTTCTCAAAGCATTAACAACAATGGAGGTTTGAGTTAAGATCTTATCTCCTAGCATCTCTATATGAACGATCATCTGCATCAATCAATTTCTCAAAAGCCTTCGATATTAGAATCTCATAACAGCGAAGTAGTTCCAAAACTGATGGATTTGAAAAAGTCTGAAGGAGTGATGATGCATAAGAATAATATAAACTCGGACTAGTCCTCTCAAATTTTAAATGAGGAGCAGAAAGAAGACCTCTCATCGAGATTTAACATTATGCAGCCTCTAGGATAGGGACTTTCAGGACTCAGTTAAGTTTCTCAAGACATGATCTTCTAAATATCAAATCAGCCTACTGTTCGATAGATCCTATCCTAGCAAGCTTCTGTCCAATCCTAGCAATACAACAAGAACTCCTAACAACTCAACAATCCTTCGTAATCCGCTTTACATTCTAGAACTACCTCAAACAACCAAAACCCAAGCTAGGGTGGCGCACCAACAATTACAGAGATGAACTCTCACTCTTCTCAATCCCTCTTTGAGAGGAATTCTTTCTAGCAATTCACACAGTCCAAACTTCACTCACTCACTTAGAACAACGAATTTCTAAATCTGTTAGAGATTAGAGAAAAAGCGTTAGCTTATCGCAAGAGCAAAGAGTAGAAATTCATCAAGAAGATGTATAAGGATAGAAAACTGTCCCCTCGCACTTACACAAGCAAGAAATAGCAACTCGAGAAGTGGGTTCAAATCGAAGAAGAAGAAATTCAAAAGTCAAAGAAACAGTTTGAGGAAGAGTGGAAGAAAACACTCAAAATGATTGAAGAGACGCAAAAAGATGTAGATTCCATGAGACAAAGAATGAAGATACATATTGATAACAACCACAGTCACAGTCATAATTCAAACCCTCTTCAAAGCTTGTAGAATCATCTACTTCACTAAAACTAAGCTCAGGCTCTGACTTAAAAGTTCAACTCACACAACAGCTCAAGAAATTCAGATTCAAGTTACAGAACTACCTCCAAGAATCAACAAGAGCCTAGGAAGAGTATATTAGAGTAGGAGGAGTTCCAGCCGTTATCTCAAAGAAGTGTTAGACTAAGTGTGAGTTCGCAGAAGCAAAATCCAAATCGATCTGTAGACAAATACTCTGCGATCAAACAGCTCAACTAATAGGATATGAGCTTATCTAAAGCTAGTCATAGTTATGATAGATTGTAGAGAAGTCAAGAAAGTAGTGTAAACACTCTGACGTTGCAGCAATAGACTAATACTTAGCAGAGGGAAGAGAATCTTATTGATTATCTTGAGTCAAGTTGGATTAAAAATCAAAAGCAAGTTAGAGAGTTCAATTCAAACTTAACATAAATTATATTTTACATAAAAGGGCACTGAGAGTGCAAAAGAGTTGAGACCAAGCATCATAAGAAATATCACAAATGATATTCTCATTCAAGATTAGCATTCTAAAAGTAGATAGCAAGAGGATTTTAAAATATTGTATTAAATTATAAATATTCTTCTGTTTCTCCTTCTAGACATCATTCATCAGGTGGTGGATAGCTTTAGAAGAATTTGATATTTGACTATATTCAAGACTCGGATGAGCTCTCTTAGAATTTGATAACAGAAAGACGAGAAGATGCTACTATTTAAAATATAGTTCAGCTGTTTTAGCATCAGAACACAAATGACTCGAGAGATGAGAGACCGCTCACCAGGTCGAGATCCGAGCAAGATCTTTCAGACCTCTTAAAGAAATCTAAACTCAACTTCAATGACTTTGATCTTTCACAGGGAAGAGATGATAAAGAGAATTTATTTGTTTAAAGTTGTAGCATTTATTAATAAGAAGTAGTAGCAGCAGTTAGATTCTTATCGGTTTGAGCAGAAAGATGCGAAGGGTTTGAATATGAATTAAGGGGGCGATGAGAAGCCACAACTTAAAATTCAAGAGAACATGTTTGACGACTCGAGTCATCGCTTCTCCAAAGGAAAAAATTATTACCCAGAGTAGGATGAAGGTGAAGATCATAGTAATGACTCACTCTTGAATGAATCTGAATTGAATAACTACTTCTAAGATTAAAAATTTTCAATTGAAGACTTCAAGTCCCTAGATAAGAGAAAGTTAGCTTAAGCTTAAGATCATGATGGGATTGAGGAGGAAAAGATCCCAGAAGATGAAATGGACGAGTATGCGAGAGAGGCTGGAGCAGGAAGTTTAATGGGCAGGGTTGAGAGTTAGATAAATATTCATGCTGATGAGTCCCTAAAAAACCTTGATGAAATGGAAAACGAGAATTCCCAGAGTAATCTTTTCTAGCCAAGCAGTAATAAGATAGAGACTGGCTTTGATTAAGTGGATTAAGAGCCACCTCAATATTTCGATGGAAGAAATCAATTTATGGGACTGAGGGAGGAAGAATTCAAGGATCTAAGCTAAGATAACATATTCCCTACTGCTTTCATGCATCATCAATAGGCTCTTCTTTTCTCGGCAGCTAAGCCAGGTGAAAATATTAAGATTTCAGATATACTGAGAAAGAATCAAAGTCTCCAAGATCCCAATATCTCGAACAGCTTCCAGTTCGGAGTTGGAGACACCTCATAGCTGCTATTCTAAAATGTCCACATTAATTAGAGCATGACTGTGCCTTCACTTAATCCCTTGCTAAACAATTCTCAGTTTTACGACAATTCCTCTCTTGCTGATTAAATCACAGAAGAGATTCTGTAGAATCTTCTCTCTCAAGCGACTGTCATAAATAAGCGCGAGCTCAACGAAGATTTAAAGGCTGAAACTGGAGAAGATCATCTCGCATCAGGAGGCTCAATTACTGCAGATCTAGCATAGGCAGATGTGTTTATAATGAATTCTCAGCTGAATGACAAGGAGCACAGAAGAGAGACTGCAGAATTCCGAATGAGGATAGTCATAGAACAAGATCTAATCAGAGTTGAGAATTACATAAACGAGGTCATTCAGTAACTTCAACAAGCAGAGCTACAATTCCTAACTATGCTTGCTCATAACCCTCAAATGATATCAACTTAGGACAGTAACTACCACAGATAGTTCTTAGCAGTCCTTACAACCCCAATTAAGAAGAACGAGCTAGAACTTCTAAATATGCTTCAAACTTCTGAGATCGGTTCTTATGACCACTTTGAGACAGCTATGGACCTAAACACCTTCCCAATCCTGCCAATAGACCTTTATCTCGATATCGAGAGATAGAGAGAAGAGAATTAAATTAGAATGCTATACTAGAACGGTGTGAATGACGTGGACCTTGAAAGCTCAGTGATGTAAGAGAGCACACATATTCACAATAAGTCAGTGTTTGATGCTTTGAATGAGTCGCTGATGAAGTTCAGGCCATACGGTATTTAGGGAGAGCCTATGCCATGGAGTAATAAGAATAGGAGACTTCAAACCAAGGTGGACACTAATTCTGTAGACACTGAACGCTTATTCCACATGGTGAAGCAAGATGTAATGAGGTGGGCTCAAACTTTCTCTGGCTGCTCGCCTTCTCCTATCTTCCTCTTTAGACGCTTACTGCCAAATTCTTAGTCATTAACATTTTAAAGTTAGGTAAGCATTTGAAAGAATATTAAGTCTGAGGAGACTGAGCATTTCGATGATGAGCTTTTCCAAGAAACTAGAGAGCGCAGACTAGCCACTATGCTAGCGACAGAGGTAGTTGAGAACGAGCACTAATGGCTGAACTATGAATTTGAAGAGGCACAGGTCAAGATAGATTTAAGTGACATGATTCTAGAGCATCTAGTTGAGGAAGCAGTTGTGTTCATGAACTCAAAACAAAGTTATAACTCTCCTTAGGAACTATGATTAGAGTGATAAATAAGTATTGAAAGCATCTAATTAGCCAAGATTTTGTATACTATCATTAAATGCAACTTCTATTTAAAAAAACTAATTTGGCTCTATTATAAGAAATATAAGATAGAGACAGCCTCTGCTTGAGTATAGATTATAAAGTGTGAGTGAGTTAAAGAGAAATAAATTTTAACGATTGCTAAAATAAATTACTCAGACAATAATATTTGTTAATTATTTCAAAAAAAGATTTAGACTACTTATTATGAACAGACTCATCAAAAAGTAAACCCAAACAACTACTATTTTCATTCTTACACTTTAAATCACTTGAAAGTTATTTCTAGGCTCTATTTTTATTTTAATAAGGGGATATGAAGTTTAAGTGGTAATTCGAAGGAGAGACTAGGTGCTTAAGCCATGTGTATAGCTTTGAGAATGAGATGAGAGCTAAGATCTCTCAGAAGTGCCCTCCCAACCAGGGTGAGGAGGGTTTCTTGGCCAAGTGCTTCAAGTTCTTCGACATCCACAACAAGGGAGAGGTCACCTTCGACTAATTCTACCGCACTGTTGAGAAGATTGGAGTCATCATTGAGAAGCAGGTAAGTCAACCATTCACCCACAGCCACTAGAATCTCATAAGGGATTTGAGGCATAAATCATACAGACTAGTATCTGTTTAAGGCAATTTTCTTACTTATATTGCAGGACTTCGAGAAAGTGTTTGCTCACTACGATGAAAACGGAAATGGCAGCATTGACTACAAGGAGTTTGCAGCCATGTTCCTAGGCGATGGCACTCAAAGATCCTAGGCTGTGCAGTCTCAAATTATTATTCATTTATTCACATGTGTTTTGAGGTTAATCAAAGAAGCTACACCTCTCAGAGCAGCAGACAGGCTCCAGTCAGAGGACCTAAGGTGGATGCGAATGAGCTAGTCAAGCTCTTCAGAGATAAGATAAAGTCCAGAGGCGCTCGTGGAATTATTGGCCTCCAAAAGCTATTCGCTATCATGGACGACGACTATAGTAAGAGCATCTCAGTGCCAGAGTTCCAAAAGGCATGCAGAGATTTCAAGGTAGGCATCAGTGACGACAACGTGCCCATCCTGTTCGAAGTGTTCGATACAAACCACGATGGCACTCTCAACATCGATGAGTTCCTAATGGCCATCAGAGGAGAGCTAAATGACTTTAGAAGAGCTCTTGTTGAGAAGGCTTTTCGCAAGATTGACAGAGACTCCTCTGGATTTATCGACATCGATGACATTAAAGATATCTATAATGCCAGCAAGCACCCAGAGGTGCAGCAGGGCAAGAAATCTGAGCAGCAGATCCTCATGGAGTTCCTAGAAACATTTGAGATGCACCACAACATTAAGCACATGCAGGATAGAGACTCCCGCATCACCCTCGAAGAGTTCTTGGAATACTATACTAACATCTCCGTATCCATCGATAATGATGACTATTTCGCCCTTATGATGAATAACTCCTGGAACCTCAAGGGAGACGCTCAGACTTATCAAAAGTACGATAAGGGCTGGGCCAATGAGGAACCCCGTGCTCAACCAAAGGAGTACAGACAGCCTCCTGTGCCAGTGTAAAGAAGTGGTCAAGCAAGCAGAGATAACCCACTCGTAAACACTCACGATCTTTACAAGCCAATTACTACTGCATCCAGAGCCAACGTATCTAAGATGATGTATGCTCAACCTCCAGGTGATAAAGAGAAGCAAGTTGAATTCAATAAAAAGGTCCAAAGGGAAGCACAGCAGACCATGCCTCCTAGAGACCCCTTCCAAGGAGGATATCAGCCTCAACCAACCCAAGGACCCGCCAAGCAGACTTCTTCTTCAGTAGTCATTCAAAATACTCAGCCTACTCCAAAGTTCCAGAGCATGCAGGTGGAGCGCTTCAGAAATAAGCTTAGACAGAGAGGAGGAAGAGGTATGATCGGACTCCGCCGCCAGTTCAAAATCATGGATGATAACAACTCAGGCACTCTCGATTTCTACGAATTTAAGAAGGGAATCCGCGATTTCCAGGTAGATGTGTCAGAGCAGGATATCGACAGTCTTTTCAAGGCATTCGATTTGAATGGTAACGGCGATATTGACTTTGACGAATTCATCAGAGTGGTTGTCGGCCCTATGAACCAGTTTAGAACCCAACTTGTCATCAAGGCTTTCAAAAAGATAGACTTCAACGGAGATGGAGTCCTCACTGTTGCTGATATTAAGGGCAAGTACGACGCCAGTCGCCACCCTGATGTAAAGAGTGGAAAGAAGACTGAGGATGAGATTTTGAAGGAGTTCTTGGAGACCTTTGAAATGCATCATAACGTTATGAATGGAACAAAGAGTGATGGCACAGTCACTCTTGAGGAGTTCATTGAGTACTACACCAACATCTCTGCAAATGTTGACAACGATGCCTATTTTGACTTGATGATGACCAACGCTTGGAACCTTGACGGCAAGGGCAACTCTGATAACCTCGCTTATGCAGGAAGCTCTCGTAAAGTCACCTAAGTCTCAGCTAGAGACGCTTGGCGCCTTGATCACCACAGAAACCTATTCGGTACTGATAAAGAAACCCCCTTCTCCAAGAAGAAGGAACAGCAGTGGTAGACTTCAACCAAGGGCAACTACAACGAAGATGCTCTGCGCGCCAATCCTAACTAGCCCATGGCTGGCTCATCAACTTTCCAAAATGCCAATGACTATAAGATGCAGTTCATGACCACTTCTCAGCGTCATACTGGAGTCACTTACTCTGGCATTCAGCACAACGACGATGACCTCGTTAAGATGTTCAGAGATAAATTAGCCTCCAGAGGAGCTCGTGGAATCTTGGGCATGTAGCGCATCTTCAAGATCATGGACGACAACGGAAATGGCTCTCTTGAGATTCAAGAATTCTGGAAGGCTATATGCGATTTCAGAATTCAGATATCCCCAGAGGAGGCTCGCCAGCTGTTCGATTTGTTCGACATCAACGGCGATGGTAACATTTCTTACGATGAGCTGATGCGCTCTGTGGTTGGAGAGATGAATCCTTTCCGCAAGCAGCTTGTAAGAAAGGCCTTCGACAAGTTGGATAAGAACAGCAACGGCATCATTGAGCTAGATGACATCAAGGGTGTGTACAACGCTAAGTTCCACCCCGAGGTGAAGGCTGGCAAGAAGACTGAGGATGAGGTGCTGTACGAGTTCTTGGACACTTTCGAGTTGCATCACTCTATCAAGAATCCCCAGGACAAGGACAGACAGATCAACTTCAAGGAGTTCATAGAGTACTACAATAACGTGAGCGCCTCTATCGACAACGACCAGTACTTCGAGCTGATGATGACCAACGCGTGGAACCTCAACAATGTGAATTACTCCAAGGGATGGGGCGGCGAAGTCTGAGCTAGCATACTCCCTCACAAAGACTATTAAGGATGAAACTTGTTCAATAATTGCCTGCTCAAAGCAGAGCAAAAGCTTGATATAGATGTGTTGCAATTTTCAAAAGCAGATTATTATTTAAGACAACCTAAATTTAAATTAGAAACTGCGGGGTGGTGCTCTATAAAGAAGCAGAGAAAGAGATTTTTATCAAAAGATAATTACAATACAAAATAATGAGAAGGAACTAAAACTAAGTAAACGCCAACATCATGAACCAGTTCAACTCTTAATTATATACTTTAATGGCTTTTAAGATATTTATCTTCCCAGCGGTTCGACCAGCGTACGTCCAGCTATGCAGGTGACTAGGACATGTTAATTGACAAGGAGTTGTTCGATAACGATAACGAATTTGAAGAAGACGATGGCCAGGGAGGAGGCGGCATGTTCTTCAATAGAGAATTCTAAGACTACACTCAGCAAGTTAAGCTGAAAGAGGATCACGAAAAGCGACCAATCTGGATTGCTCCAAATTATCGGCTCTACCTCGAATCGTTCTCTCCTCGCTATAAAGCAGCCACGGAATTTTTAATAGCAATTGCAGAGCCAGTGAGTAGACCTACCTATATACACGAGTATATCCTCACTCCCTATTCACTCTATGCCGCAATGAGTGTCAACCTCACCAAGGATGATATCTTCGATGTGCTCGACTAACTTTCCAAAAATTTGACTCTCTATTTTAGGTAAATATGTATGTAGGTATATGGTAAATTAAGAGATCCCGCCCGATGTAAAAGCCTTCATTGAATCTTACTCAAGTCGCTACGGTAAGGCTAAGTTAGTTCTCAAAAATGGACGGTACTTTATCGAGGCCAACGACAAGGGAGTCAAAAAGACTTTGCTAGGGATATCTCAAGTGGCTGAGGCATTTCAATCGCAAATTGAGAAAAATGCGAGGGAAGAGCAGAAGCAGAGAGAGAGGGCTGAGAAACTGGCATCCATGGGGATCGCCAATGTAAATGAGAATGAGCAAACTAAAGCACTCAGAGAGCGACTACAGGGAGCTAACAGCATCTTCGGAGATTCTTCAATGTCTAGGAAGTCAACAACAGCTAATCAAAGCCAACAAATCATGACCCAAAATCTGAACTATCTATGTTGTAATTAAATGAACAACGAATAGTCAGAGTTGCTGGAGAGATTTATGAACTAGGCCAACGAATTTCAGATTCTTTTGGACTAAGAGATGGAGGATGTAGACCAGGGAGATGGAATAGATGGGCAAGTGCTGGATAGCAAAGCCTAACAGAAAAGAAAAGAAGAGCGTATAATGGAGATAGATGCTGACAAAATATTTACAAAGCATTTTATAAATCGAAGAGGTAAAGGAAGCCTGCATTAAGCAAAACTATCCACTGATATGCATTTATCTATTAATTTGATAGAGGAGTATGATTTCAAAAGGGACAAAAACATTCCAGACTTAAAGATAGAGTTGAAGTCCACCACCCAAATCCGTCCCTATCAAGAACAGTCCCTTAGTAAAATGTTCTCAAATGGCAGGGCTAGGTCAGGAGTTATCGTCTTACCCTGTGGTGCTGGAAAGACCCTTGCAGGTATTATAGCAGCATGCACTGTTAAAAAGAGTGTGATGGTTTTGTGCACGAGTGATGTCTCGGTGCAGTAGTGGAGACAGCAAGTTTTTCTAATGGGCTAACATTGGAAGTAAAGTGTGCAGATTCACCTCCAAAACTTACCTATATTCTATATATATTAATTTTTAATAAACTAAAGATCCCATGTTTGATTCTAAAGCTGAAGAACCAGAGGCGGGAATAGTCATTTCTTCTTACAATATGATTGCTTATCAAGGAGGAAGATCAGGCCAGACTCAAATGATAATGAACTTGATTAGAAACACTGACTGGGGTTTAATGATAATGGATGAGGTGCAAGTTGTGCCTGCAGAAATGTTCAGGAAAGTCCTCGCTATTTGCAAATCCCACTGCAAACTTGGTTTGACTGCCACTCTTGTGAGAGAGGATAACAAAATCCAAGATCTTAATTTCCTGATTGGGCCTAAGTTGTTTGAAGCAAATTGGTTAGACTTGCAAGAACAGGGGTACTTGGCTCGAGTTTAGTGCATTGAGGTGTGGTGCGAGATGACTCCTGACTTCTACAGAGAGTACTTGAATGCCAAGCCAAGGATGAAGTAGGTGCTATATGTGAACAACCCTAACAAGTTCCTTGCTTGCTAATACCTGATTGACTTGCATGAAAGAAGAGGCGATAAGATCATCGTGTTCTCTGACAATCTATTCGCACTCAAGATGTATGCTGCAAAGCTCAAGAAACCTTATATCTCTGGAGATGTGGGTCAGTCTGAGAGAATGGGCATTCTCCACTACTTCCAAAAGACGAAAATCAAATCAAAAGATTTAGAATTAAATATATCTCTATGAGTTACTATCCAAGAAGAATTCAACGCTTACTTTTATTCTCTGGTGTCTACGAATACTCAAGAAATGTACTACGCAGACAAGCGCCAGCAGTTTATTATTTATCCAAATTATTCTATCTGAGAGAAACATTCAAAATTAATATGACAGTTTATTGATTATAATTACTATAAATTGAATTGGAGCTCTTACTGGGGCTGATTGATTCTAGACTTCAGATAATTAAAATCCTTATTAATTATGTAAAATCTCTAATTTCTTAATTGCCTACCATCATTGTAACTCTAGTAACTATTTATCATAAAAAGACGAACGAAATAAATACTATCTTCCTGTCTAAAGTGGGTGACACATCAATCGATCTGCCAGGAGCAAATGTGATAATCCAGATATCCTCTCACTTTGCCTCTAGGAGGTAAGAAGCTCAGCGCCTTGGACGTATTCTAAGACCTAAGCAGTCGGCCGAAAGACAAGCCTACTCTAACCAAGAAGAATCAGAAGCATAATAGAATTATCATGAGAAGTAAAGTCAGCAGTTTTTGATAGACCAGGGCTATTACTTTGAAGTAATTTAGGAGCTGCCTTTCCAAAGGTGGGACGAGAAAAGAAGGAGATCTGAGCTCATGATGAGCGAGATCAGGGAGTAGGTGCAATTCTTAACTGAAATTCTGAGAAACGATGAGTCCAAGTTTGAAAGGGAGGAAGAGAACGATGAGAACTTAGAAGATGACGAGGATTAACTCGAACTCAATAAATAACGCAAGCGCGAGAGAAACATTTTAGCATAAATATATTCACTTGTGGAATCAGATCAATGATAAATTCCAATGTTGTTGCTTTGACATTTTAGCATTGTTTATCATACTGACTTAATTTTTTATGCGAAGGAATAACGTGTTGATTGTAAATTTGATAATTGAGCGAAATAAAATTGGAAGAAGATTTGAATTAAGAATGTCTTTTCACTCTCGACAAGTGCAGCAGAACATGGCTAACGACAGCTTTTCAAATGTTAATTAAAGTCACGAAAACATTAACAATCCATTCAGACAAAGCCAAATGAGCAACCTGCATCCTCAAGATGGAGATTATAGTTAACTAAAATAAATAGAGACAAAGGAAGTTAAAGTTGTTTTTAATTTGAAATGATCTCATATTTAATAAGTTCAAAGAGATGAGAAAGAAAGCAAATCTAAATCTCGATATTCATCTCTTGATCAAGAAAGAGAACAGTTTATAAAACCTCAAGAGGCAAATATCAATATGTCTTAGCAAGTTATTGATCAAAGCAACAGTGCTGCGGAGATGAAGTCAATTCACAGTCAAAAGATTGGAGTGAAGTCGAATGTTTCCCTTAGACAGAGTAATTTAAAAGAACAGATGGAGGATGATATCAAACTTGGAGGTAAATCTTTTACCTCTCTCAAAGTGACTCATAACAACGATTTGTAAATAGTTATGCTCCAAGATGAATACCTACAAGTTCATTATAGAATCATTTTTAATACTTTTTATTGGTATAATTCCATTCATGAATTGGAACTTTTCAATAGCAGGCCTGCTTCCTCGTATACTTCTAAAGCAAAGTTATTAAAATAAGGGTTAGGAAGTTAATCTCTAAACTACAGCCACTCTAACACCAATAGCTATTTGTTATTTTTAGCAGAAGAAATAGCTTACTAGATATTCTAAACGGATAGAATAGCAGCAATAACAAAATGAAAAGCTACAATTCTTAATTTAGACAAGCAGCTAGTAAAAAAACTACTTCAAAGCCTCAATCCAGATAGACTCCTTTAGACCCTCATAGGAAGCATTCGTCTCCACTTCTCCAAATAAGAAACAAGAGCTCTGAAGGCTTTAGCTTGAATAACAGTGCGTTGAGATAAACCAATCCTAGTAAAGTGCCTGCATCGCAGAGCTTTCACCAAATATAGAACGCAACGAATACGAAATTTGAAAACTTCCCTCAATCTAAACAATCTGAGAAAGGAGAGTTTATGGAGGGAATCAAAGGTGAGAACCCAGTTCATATTCCCAGAGTTAAATACTCCAACATTTCCATTTATTCAGATATAGTGATTTAATTATTTCAATTAGACTCAAAGATAAGATAAAGGCCTCCAGCAATAACGAACTGTTCACTTCGAACCTCAAAAGCTCAGAGCCAAATGAATTTGAGTATTTCAATAAGCCAAAGCAGATTGAAAATAGCAGCAAGAATTTGCTGAGTATGATGAAGAGAAAATCATAACAAGATGAAAAATAAATGAGCAATAGAATGATTAAGATACCTAATATTTCACCAACTAATTATTGCCCATAATTAATTTGGTATGATTAAAATTATCCATTATTTTTATTAGTATTGAATAGCTAGGTTTTTTCATTATTTTTCATTTGATAGTTGAATTAAATTTTCTTAATCACAAACTTCTGTAATAGTTTTCCTTATTTCTATTTTTAATTTGCTTTAAATATTTGAAGAAGATAATCCTACTAAAAAGAAAGCTGAGATAAGAGTGAGAAACAATTTGAAGCAGAGTTTTGGGAATTTGAAAAAGAGAAAAAATCTTATGGCCTCTATAAAGTAACTTCATTTTTTAAAAAGTTGGGACGTTTTACAAACAGAGAAAGCCTCGGAAAAGATAAGACGACCAAAAGAGATAGCAGCTTTAGCATGTTCATGCCTGACCTAGGTCTTATAACTGCTAAGCCTAATAAATCCTCAGTCATTTATTCAACAGAAGGCGTCAAGCAAATAAGCTAAGAGAAGATTACTAACTTAAACTTCCAGACTATCAAATACAGCTAGGCAAGTTCCCCTAAGGCTTCAAGTTATATTTCATCTTTAAGTAGACAGTAATCGTACAGAGATACTAGGAATGATTAACTCAAAGACATTCTAAAGACTAATGAGGGCAATATACAAATCCAAAATCTCCTCTAAAATGCCAATTCTCAGGCTACAACATAATTAGCAACCGATCTTACTCAAGCCTCTCTCAAAAAACCTTATTTAACTTTTTAAATGCTTAGATAATAATTTACCTTTGGGTTTTGAAAAGCAAAGGTTCTTAAATCGACCTGAGTTAGAGAAGCTAGCGGAAGAGTCTCGAGATTATGAAACTCCAGTTGGGTTTTATACGAAGTAGGATGTCCATCAGCTAGAAGAGTAGCTGCCAGCAGTGGATTACATAGAGCCCATGCTCTCAGTAGATCTAAAGTACGAAGATCTAATGAGCAAGAGAATTACTCTCAGTAGTAAAATGTCTGAAAATAATTAATAGCCTACAGCTGCTCCACCCTTTATTCAGATTAGTGCGAAAGTCTAGTTTTTTATTGACGTGAATAGAGAAGGAATGAATACGCAGAACACCCAAGAAAGCAAAGAAAATCTCATCAACGGAGCTTCGGCTCAGAAAAGAAGACCTTACTCAAGCAATCCATATAGTGGCATTAATAGACCCAAGGGCATTTTAAAACAAAATTTTGCAAGAAGGTAAATGCTAAATCAACCCTCAGGCGATGGTTTATCCTCTTTATAGCAGGAGAGGTAGCATCGATATTTCAATCTGCAGCATCCTGACTAAATGAATTAATTTTCAAATTATAACTCATATTGCATGAATTTTTAGCAGTAAGAGAGCCCGATGAATCCTCAACTAGTCTTACAGTAGAACCAGAATAATTACAGTGTACCTTTCCATCAAGCATTTTCAACAAAAAATTAAGCTCCTAGTAAACCAAATAAGTTTCTTTTGTAGCAAATATAAAATGCACATTCGCAGTTGACTTCCCCTAATAACAGTTAACTACATGCAATTCAAGGACTGGGCTAGAGGTAGAATTTTTCTCTGCTAGAACAGAAGCAAAAAGTAGTTCCCATTTCCTCTAACTTCTCTTCTCATTTGTAGTCTTACAAAAAGAGGCTGCATAGTGCAAAGATAAATCATTTTAAAGACAATAATCCATCTGTGGCTGATAGCAATGAAATACTGGATCGCAAGTTGCTTTAATTATAAGGGAGAGATACTCAATTTTAGAGCTAGTACAATCACAGATAGAATGAAAACATGCATAGAGATGGTAATTCTTATCTTGCTATAAGCTAAAACGATCAATCAGAATACTATAATAGTCACAACTAGATCAATCACAGGCGTTAAAGTATTTCTTTTAAATAATATTATTTAATAAAAGTGAAGTAGAAGATCTCAATATTAGCTCATAGACAAACTTAGATAGACCTTTCTTCTCAGGAAGGGAGCTCTTCATATAGAAAATAGGGGTATAATAATTGTCAAGATAGTGTTTAAAGAATTATAACTCCTTTTAAAATGAATTTTATAAAATTAATGCTTAATTAAATTAAAAATGAATTAAGCCTTTAGAACAATAAACAATTAGCAGATGGTTTAGACTACCAAACTTTATAAGATATAACTATTTTGAGTTCACTTGAACCAAGAGGATTACTTGTATTTATTATTAAATGGAAATGCCCTAAAGAACATGAAATCAAATATGCAGCTGACAGAGCAATGTGCTTAAAAAGATAAAGACAAGATACTCACTCAACAATATTGCAAAGAATCATGCTTAAGATGTGGCACAGTAATCCCATCAAAACCTTTAGCAGATCAGATAGTAAATACAAGAAGATGAAATCTTACTTAACTTGATTCATTCATTTTAAAACCTTTTTTGACGCAAAACAAGAGAAAGGGAAGCAAAGAGCAACTTAATTTCTTGAACTCTATAAATAAAGAGTTTCAGACTCCCAATTTCTATGAAAAGCTTTGCGAGTAGGCAGATAAGTTCATTTAAAATAGGTACCTAGAGCTGCAGAGCTAGAGGTCAGCTAGAGATGCAGTCAGAGTAAATATTGGCAAGAAGTTAAATCTGAGAAGCAACAAGTCTACCTCTCGCTTAAGAGGGATGCCAAATGACAGTCTAAATAGTAGGTATCCAGTAGCTTTGAATGATAAAATGAATTCTAATAGTTTTCAAGCCCCTTCAAATCAGTATGATATGAGGTAGTAACAGCATAATCAAATTGTGAATATAGACTTACCTACCAGCCCCACATTTAGAATCGAAGGAGAGAGCCACTACTATCCTAATTAAGCTCTTGATTTCACAATTAGATCACATGAATCGCAGAAATTTTCTCTTAACTCACCCTCCTTTAATCATCCACAAAGTGCCAGGCTCAGATTAAGTTCCCATTAAGTACAGAGAATGTATAATCCAAATCTTCTCATCGACTAAAACATATTCATTTTAGTTAAGTTTTTTTCTATTAAAATTAGTTTAATACTGATTAGATTATCCATTTCTCGAAAGCATTATATTTTAATGGGATAATCTAAACTACTAAGAATTATTTAAATTTGTGATTTAATTTTGACTAATAATTTGGTGATTAGAGTCTAAACTTAACCTCAGGAAGAGGAAACATCTCAGCACGAGAAGGATTATTGAGTGGAGGAGATGGCTCTAAGATTCAAACCACAGTGAGTGAACTCTACCAAGATGAAAATAGCAAACTCCAAGAGCAAGTTAATAGATTCAGTGAGAGCATTATAAATCTCAAATATGAGAATTATCTCAAGGAAGTTAAAAAACTCAACACTCTCAAACAATATCTAGCTGATAATAGGGAGATGCTAGAACGTGAGAAAAAGCAAAAAATTGTCTAAATTATAATGGAAAAGTAATAGCAACTCAAATTAGAGGAGAAATAATTTATTTCCATATGATATTATTGTACTTACAAATTAATAAAGATAAAGTTAGATTTATAAATATAACAAGATTAATTTTTAAATCCAAAATTGCAAAAATATTCTTCAAAGTATATTTTTAACTCTGACTTTCGACTTCTCTTTTTTGCTGTTTATTTAGTTACCATTAAAACTTTGATGCGATGCTCCCGCTCCTAAGTTGCTCTAACTCTTTCCTTTGTTGAATTACTTTTTAACCATATCTAAAATTATTTAGAATAAATGAAACTCATTTAACTACATTTTATTTTAAACAGTAAAATTATTTATCTCTTCGTAACTTATTTTCCTTCAAACAAGGTAAAAAAATTTTAATCAATCATTAAATTCATATTAAATAAAGCATTTATTTTAAATGATTTTTGGACTTAAAAAACCTATTTATATCAGACACTAGCGGCAATTTAATTTTCTCCCCTTGAAAGAGTTTTAAGATTTGAGTTAGCTGTTGAAGTATGAGACTCGTTTAAGTTGATCAAACTCTATATCCCACTTAAGACTTTAGAGGGATTTTAAATAGTCATAGATTTTATTCCAAAACTATTTGCAACTACACTTCTTTTGTTGCTTTATTGCTTCATCAACTCATTTATGAGCAATTATTGAGTTTGGCTCTTCATACTAGATTAGGTAAGAGTGGTAGTGTTATTACTATTCAACTGCTTATCTTTCAATGCCCTAGATTGAGATTTTGACTTAGCTATGAATTAAAAAATATTAAGTAAAATTATTCAATGACTTAGACCTTGATTTATTAGTGTGAGGTTGCTCTTTTTTGTTGTAAATGAAGGTTCCATTTTAAGATTTATTTGAGGGATTAGTCTTCTACTTTTGAGATTAAGTTGTCTGATAAATGCTTTAATTAAGTACCTTCCTTCCATTACTTTTTTGCAGCTTAGAAGAATTAAATAGAATAGCAGCATATTGGAATTGCTGGTATCATGAATCAAAAGTGAATGTGCATTTCCTGTGCTCTTCATAGACCTCCTTTTATCATAAGACTCTCTATTTGTGAAATAGTTTCTACTGTTGTCGCTCTCCTTGTTTTCTATATTTTCCTAATTAAACTTAGACCCTACTTTGGTTAAGATTAAGCTTAGCATCGCCATTTAACTTCTGAGTTGTGTTTCTGTCAGTTTGAGACGAAGATTGTTCTGGGATCTTATCAGTTGATATATCTGCAGCATTTCTGGCATAGGAGGAAATGTCTAGCTATATCACCACCTCTTTTGGCTTTCTGTTGGCTGAACTGAAACTTTTGTCTCTTCTCTAAGATTGATCCCCACCTGGTTAAACGTTAGAATTGGAGCAATATTTGGTATCGTCAATCTACTCAAGGGTGTTGTTTTAATTCAGAATAGTGGAGAGAGTATTCGCACTTGCTTAGTTCATTCCATTCGAATCTCGAACTTAGTAACTTCTCTCGAGAGTTTGAGAAAACTTAGGCTTCTTAAAATGCTTTGAATGGTCTGCTACGATAAAGGACTCTTCCTCTTCGGCTTCTCTCTCTTGAATTTGGAGCGAGTTATCGTTTTATGGAATTCGATAACACAAATTTTTATGATGAATAAATAATCGATTAGCTTATTCCACTGCTGAATATAATTTCTATCCTCTTTGTTGCAAAGTTTATCCTAGAGTTTGATTTTGTTAGTGAGTTGGAGGATCAAAGAAAGAGTGCTTGTTGAGGTTGAAGTGTTGTGAGTTTAAAGTATTGAAGGGTTGGAAAAAGTTAAGATGCGGCCTACCTTGCGAATTCAATGTATCTTAGTGATCTAGATTCTCATTTTAGTCCGCATTACTGAATGTATTGAGAGGATTAAAATTCATAGCCTCTTTGAATCCTGAAAATCTTCTTGTTTTTACTTTCTCAGCTTCATATTGTTTAAAAGCATCAAAGTACTTATTTTACTGTCCATAAGTTTGAAGAGTGTTCAGAGCTTAAAGCCCTGGCTAGTCGAATTATGCAATACTTTAAGACCTCTAAGTCATACAACCTTAAAGCGTAGGTTACTATGACATCGTACCTAGCATCACCAAGTCATTATGAGATAAGGTTCTCTTAGTGAATATGTTATTATCGAATGTTGGATTTGAGTGCTGAAATTCTTCTTCATGTTGAGCTTACGAATTTGAGACTCTACTCTCAACTCTTCTATGCTAAATAGCATGGATATTTGAGACATTCTATTTGTGCTATAGATTCGAACTATGATTCTAAGTGGGTGACTATCTGAGGGTCACATCAAGATCATCATCATCTTGTGAATCATTTTCTATTTACTCTGTAATTGAGCATCTTGGATTTAAGTTTTCCTTGATGGATATTAAATGCTAAGTGCTTTGCTTGTTTATATTGAAATTCTACACAGAGTTAAAAGTAGAGCCCATCTCCATAGGTTCTGCCTAAATCGAATCCCATGGCACTTTGTCTCTGAATTGTATCAACTCTTATCGGATTAAATTAGAGCAAGATCTGTTCCTCGTTCTGGGGACTGTGACAGACGACTGTATTGTAATTAGATTGCTCATGATTTGTAATATAGGCCACGGAAGGGGCTTTCTTATGAGAAATTTAATTACTCAAGAAGGGCCTGTGATGAATAAACCCATTTGGAATTGACTAGTTACTTGTAAAGTGATTTTAAGGCTGCTCATATTGCTTGTTTGGAGAAGGCTGCCATAGAAGATGGTTTGAAAGACATATGGACCATTATAAATAAATAACAATATTTTTTAACAATAAATTTCGACCATAGATTACTATCTTTGATGATTTTTCATTTGAAAAAATGGTTACTGTTGCAACTGCTGATTTTGTACAGGGTAGATATTTTTCAAATTTTCATTCAACTTAGCTCTAAATTGCTCAAAAGCTGACTATTGAGCATAAGTTGTAGCTCCAGAGACATTAAGTAGAGCACTGTTATTTAATATTTGATTAGTCTGATTTAAGTTATTATTCTAATTACCAGGATCCTTCTTTAGAGTATTGTAATTTGTGTTTAAAGTTCTATTAGCCTTTTCTGGAGATATGAAATCCTAAGAGAAGTTAGCAAAGTGAGATTGAATCAGTACTGGAGAAGGGCAGTCTTGATTTTCAACATCTATCTGATTAAAATTTAATTTTGAAACTGTGTCTATTGGGTCAAATAGCGATTACTAGAATTCCTAATTTTAATAGTATGGATTAAATCTAGTAGCAGAATAATTCTTCGAGTGAACGTTATGATTTCTCATGGATTACTAATCAGGTGAAGTAGCCAAATTAATGCGCCTTTAAATGTCGTAATAGTTCGACTACTGGTCATCTTGGTTTGAGCAAAGTATATGATCTCTCAAAGTTTAGCTCGTTCTACTGAGTTAGTGATTATGATTGCTTCTCTGAGAGCTTCTACCAAGTACGCTACTTCTCGTTCTTGGTCTCAGATTTTAGTGAGTGCTTCCTAATGGTGATCTCGAAATTTGCCATTCACCGATATTAAAGTTAGCTGTTTCTTATTCCAATTATGGATTATACATCATAAAGGCTCCATTAGGCTATATATATCCTCCATAAGTTCCACCTGCAGAGAGCTCATTAGTTCTGAAATTTTGATTTTACGCCTTTTATTGATACTATTGATTCAAGACATTTTACAATTCTATGAGGGCATACTATTCTCTTTCCTATTTGCTCATATTCATTTTTCTAGAATAGGTATTTCTGCTGCTTCCATCCTTCTTCTTAAATCTCTTCACCTTCTATTCTCTGTTGTTGCTGCTCGAGAAATAGTAAATCTGTTCCTTGCTTTTCTCAATAGAGAAAGAGAAATCCCTCTTATTATGGCTTTTATCTGGATCCTCATCTCTCTAATTAGTGTTAAAGTCGAATTTTGAAGCAGTTATATTCTGATTAAAGTTAAACAATGAAAATTGATTATCAGCATCTTCGTCTTGTTCAATCTTACTGACACTTATAGAGGGATCCTTCTAATCATTAAATATGTGCGACCTGACTCTTCTTCCTTTCATGTTTTAGAATTTCTAACTACTAGGACTTGTGAAACTTAGTTTACCCTCCATTGAATTTTCTTCTTCAGGGAATTGATAGTTCTCCTCATACTCTGGGATTTATGATTAGTACTCTCGCCTTGATCCCAGTTACCTAACTATCCTCTCTGTCTTTGGCCCTTCATCCTCATCTTCTTCATCTTGATATTCTCCATCCTATTCGTCTATCATTATTTCCCTTTGGTCATTATAATTCTAAACTTTAAAGTTTTAAAATTAATTTAAACGTGCATCTAATGATTTTGATTAGCTGTTTACATGCAGAGAAGGGCTTAAATTAGTTCCATTTATAGTTGCTATGAGTTATGCTAACTTAAATTTTAGAGAGATGGATTGTTGCTTAGGTTATTGAAAAGCTGCTCTAGCTCTTTTCTAGAGGCGTTAGGTGTGATAAAGTTAGAGTTCAAACCATTTTCGCTATCAAATTATTGTAGCTGGCTCTAAGTAGATAGGATAGGTTCTAACTTAAGCATGGAATTCAGTCTCTATTTAAGGTTAAACTGACTTTATTTTATAGCTCTATTTGAGTTGTTGGTATTGAATTGCTATATCAGACCTTGAGTGTCGTGACTATTCAAATTAAGTGTTGATTAGGAAATATTGGATCCCTAAAATTTCTTATTGTTCTATAGTAGAGTAGAACTATTATTTCCTGCTCCACCTGCCCCAGTATGCAAGTTATGAAAGTCTCGTTGATACTTTTAGATGATTCTTCCTATGATTGAGTTATCTTCTTCATCTATTGTATCCTAAGTACGATCTCTGGGGATGTTGCTTATATTTAGTCTAGGGTAACATTAAGAAGAGTTTCTCTTGCTAGGGAGAAAACTTAATCATCGATTCTTCATTGATTTAACTAAAGTGGTTCAACTCCATTTCTTTATTGAATTGCTCTTGATTCTCTTCTATAGTTATTTCTATAAATACTGATTTCATATCATCTTAGAATACTCTATTTCTATTATTCTATCTCCTCTTAAAAGCATTCCTTGGGAAAACTTAGGGAGCCTTTCCTACTTAGGTCAAGAGATTGGACTGCGAAAGAACCATTCTTTAAAGTTACCTTGCCTGAAAATAAGCAGTCTCTTTAGGCTGTATCACTCTTTATTTCTTGATTGGTTATTGAAATTTAGTAACTTCTATTTTGCTTCTGCTTAGATCTGTGTCAAGTATCTTGCCCTTTGTTGTTTCATCTAAATTTTCTCTCTCTTCTTCTACTGTTTCAAGCTTTTGACTCTCTAAGTAAGCCTATTATTCCTGCTCTAATTGTAAGTTCCTAGAGATGAGGTGATAAATCTTAAGACTTGTAAATGACCTTTGCTAAAACGAATATTGCTTGATCTTGAAGATCTTATCTAATTTTAATATAGCTTCAAAGATCTTACTTCTAGATAGCTGGGTCTCAAGGTTTTCGCTCTTTTGCAAAGTATTATCTCTTTGATTTAAAATTTTCATTTTCTCAAAGGCTTGACTCTTTAAAAGAGAAGTTTAGATTTTCATGACCTTCAGTATTTGCTATTTTTATTTAGAACTAAACTTGATTGATTCAGAGCCTACCCTTTATAGAAAAGCTGTAACTTTAGATTTAGCTTTGAAAATGCCTGGATCATAATTAATTTAGACCTCTCTATTATCAAGTCATTTTAAGAAAGAGTTATCTATTCTTGCATATCCTCAGTTGTAGAAACAAGCATCCACTCTTTGAAATACCTACTCAGGCATAAGGTGCATTTATTCTTATTGATAATGCTGAGTATTTTTAAAAGCTTTATTGAAATTTCATTAGAGGGAAGTTTGCGGGTGAATCTCTTGAAAGCTTTCATCTTGAGTTACTTCATTCTTATTTAATTGAGGTATAGAAAAAGTTTGCTAAGTTTTCTGAGTTTCTTCAGCCTATTTAAGAAAACTAAAGCCTGTTCAAGCTTATGCTTATTTACTATTTTGAGGATCAAAGGATATAGCTTTAGAGGTCTTTAATCTGGTAAAGGAGATTTTTGTGGCGACTCCTTTATAAACTAATTGCAAGAAAGACTTAAAGCTTATTTTCTGGAATGATCCTCCTCTTCATTAGCTTCAATTTTTAAATCTTGAAATCTTCTACCTATAAAACTCTGATTGCGGTTATTTATCAAGCCTTAGTTAGTTGATTTGCCATTTGAGAAATCAAAAATGCTCTACTTAACGGAAATTTGGTCATTATTTTCGACTTTCTAAATATCTTTGCAGCTTTGATAGTTATCAAATCGAGGCATGTATTATGCCTAATCCTTAGTTAAAGCGTTAAAGGGACTAAAACTTCTATTTTAGGCTATGGTTGGTGTGAATAACTTAGTTCTGTATTGCTAAGAAGCTTTCTTCAAGAACTTGTCCTTTACCGCATTTAATTCTAGGCACTTGTTATACTCTAAGTTACATTTGTAAGAAAATGGAGAGGATGAGTAAATTTTCTCTTGCTTTGCATCAAGATTAGACAAGCTGCCTAAGGATTTATCAAGAGCAGCTTCATCTTAATTTTATTTCAAGTCTCCAATTTATTCTTATTGTTGCTGTTGATAGTTAGTTCTATTGCTAATTTCAAATAGTCTGGAATTAGTTCTTGAGTGTTAAGCTGCTTCTCTCTGTTTAGTAAAACCCAGAAAATATTCAGTCATATTAGATTTTGAGTGCTTGTGCTAGGCAAAATATCCTGGCTCTTAGAAAGTTTCCTCTTCTTTACCTGGAAGATTTTAAGAGAGCATTTGTGAAGTATTTGAGATCGTATTTTCTGGAAATGGAATCCCAAATGACTCCTTGTTGTGAACAATTTAGCTCTAGCAAGGGAAAACTGATCTTAATTATGGTTGGTTGTTATCCCTCTCTAGGCTAAAATTTTGAAGCAGCAAGGAAGATTCATCATTTAAGTTTGATGAAGAGTACTTTTATTATACCCTCTGAGTATATTAAGCTTCTTGAGGAATAGCGAATGCGTTCGCTTCCTGAATACACTATTTTACTAGAACTCTTGGGAGTAGGTTGCCTAATTCTATCTTCATTTAGATTCTGATGATTGATTGAATGCTGAAATATGTCTTGCGCATCAAATTGATGTGAGTAAACTTGGTAGTTATTATTTTCAATCCACTTCTCTTCTTTAACTTCTGAATCTTCATACCTCCTGTTACCATTTTAAAAGCGAGGAGATTTTCCAGACAAGATAGAATCCTGCCTCTAAGAATCGTTTCTATCATAAGATGAGCCTGTAAGTTTAAGAAGCAAGGGCTATTCTTTATCCATGTTTCCTATTAAACGAATACGATATTTAAATTCAAATTTATCAACATCACCGACTCTTTATAGTCATGATACACACAATACTAAAAGAGAATTACCAAAAATCGATTATTATTTTAATCATTAAAGAACTCTTTGCTGCTAACCTTAAGGTGGTTTCTACTATAGTTTCTATGCAGCAGCTTGTCTTTGCTAAAGTTCTCTCTCGCTTGCAGCGCTGCTGTTACTTCCAAATTGTTATTGCTGATTTCCACCAGCCCCCTACCTTTACTATTACTACATCATTTGCTGCCTTTGCTGTTGTTGAATCTACTATTGCATCTGCGATGAAATTTATTACTGCTTTGATGCCTGCGCATTTGGAGGAGTTCCCTGTGATATCTGAGCTCTCTAGAAAGGAATAGATAAATAAAGACTATTTCCCAACGTTAATTAATATAGATGATCTTCCCGATACCTGAGAGATGTTCTAATCTTCTTTATAGTTGCTGTCCTACTTTCTTCGACTATCATCAAGCCTACTCTTCCTAAAGCTGAGATTCAATTACTCACAAACCAGCAACTGATTGAAGTCGATCTTCACATATTTAAGTAAGTTAATTTAAGCAGCTTAAAAAAAACATCAGAGGAATCCACAATCTTTTCATCAAGCTTTTTCATAATCTAGCACACCACTAGTTTCATCAAACTTAGTTAACACTCAAGCTTGGTTTTAATTTCCTCCGAGTCTTGTAGCTCCTTATTCACCCTTTATAGTTTATCCCCCAAACTTTTAAAAATCGAGTATCATAGATAGTTTGTATATAAAATAAATATTCTTAAAATCGGTTCGTAGTCAACACTCTCATCATTAACTGATTGGTTTGCAGATTGCCTTTCTGACTTTGGCATAGTATCCTTGTCTACAAGTGAAATGTAAAGGAAAAGAGAAGTTTATGAGAAATTATTGAGGTAACTTGGCTTATGACTTACATTCCCATTTTCTTGTCTGTCCCAAATGAAGCTGGAACTTAGCAGGAGCTCCAAACG
Source organism: Tetmemena sp. SeJ-2015 (assembly GCA_027382625.1). Lineage (NCBI taxonomy): Eukaryota > Ciliophora > Spirotrichea > Sporadotrichida > Oxytrichidae > Tetmemena > Tetmemena sp. SeJ-2015. The sequence continues at coordinate 216,849 of JAJKFJ010022002.1, read as the reverse complement.
TCAAAAGTTGCTCTTATATAGGTATCTGATGCTGTTACACTAAAATATCGCTCTAAGAGAAGTAGATTTACATTTATAGACAAAATTAATGCTTCATAAATGAAATGAGCTATATTTTTAATTGTCTCCGTTATCCTGAGGCTGATCTCATTTTCAAATTATTTAAATTTTCAATTTAATTTAGGCTGTAGTTTTCTTTGATCACAATTAGAGGACTGACCAAAATTATAAATTACAAATTAATAGCTTATGGTAATGAAAATTGTTTAGCGAGGACTTCATCAACTAAAATATTTGCAAAACTCAGCAAAGACTGTGAATCTCAAGGCACTTCAAATTATTTAGTATGGCTATTTTTTATTCACTGAGAAGTTGCACTTAAGGCAGCGAGAGAAACTTCTCTTCTTAATATCATTTCGGAGAGCAAGATGAAGTTAATTCCAACTTCATTAAGGTAATTACACTTCAAATGTCCTTTTAAGTCAAGTTTTTGCATTTAGCCTCAGGAATTACTAGCAATAAGTTGGCATTTTTATCTATCTCTGAAAATATTTTCATTACAATAATTGCTGATAATAGCCATTAGAGGACTTTGACTTCGACAGTGATGCATTTGCTCGACCTGCAATAGATCTGATTAATTAGCAAGAGTGGCCAGACAAAGTCTCACTTCAAAACATGAACGAGGAGTCACTCAAGCGAATAAAGTCAAGGATCAAGTACGAAGATGATCCCTTTTAGCTTGTTGAAAAAGACCTAAAGGCAACAAAAGACTTCGCCATCTAGAATATCGTGAGTATAAAAATGAGAAGATAACTACTCTTCGTAGATAAAAACTGATTACAAAGAATTGGAGGAGCCAGCTATGTATAATCTGAACTTGAAGGGCAAGAACTTCAGATCTGCGATCATGTTTATGCTTGCGAGAGCTATTTTCAATAATAATCCCTAGTTCTAACAGGAGAGCAAACGCTTTGAAGAGACTTAGTATTACAAACAAGTGAAAGCACTTTCGGCATGCATTGAGATTGCACATAATGCAAGTTTACTTCAAGTAAGATAGAAGGAAGTAGAAAAATTATAGGATGATATCATCGACAGAGCAGACTCAAGGAGATCTTAATTAGCGGCTCATAAAGTTTTCGGAGCAAGCAACTCAGTGTTTGCAAGTGACTACATGATATCTCGAGCTTCCAGGATGCTCACTATGGTTTTTAATACAACTCACATATCCTAACTCTTCTCTACTGTTCTCTACAATCTAGTTTATGTATGAGCAAATTCATGTTGACTTAACCTTATAGGGTGAACTAATCTAGGCAAAGAGAGATATGCAGAAGAAGGGTTAGATTAATTCAGACAAGTTCGACTTTGAAGATTACTTCGGCTCTTACATATCAAAGACTTACTATAAAACAGCTTCTATGATATCCCTTGGATGCAGGTATGACTATAGTTGCAATTGATTTTATTCTATAGAGGCCTAGGAATAATCTATGAGTTAGATTTGGACGCTTAGAGGCAGCTTTTTAATTTTGGAGCTAATTTAGGTATTGCTTTCTAAATTCACGATGATATCCTTGATTTCACTCAAGACTCGGCTTAACTTGGAAAACCTGCCTATAACGATATAAAAGAAGTAAAAATTCCCATCTTGTTGACTTATCATTACTATAGGGGATCATCACAGCTCCCTTAGTGTACACTTATTCTGAATTGATGAAGTAAAACTACCCTAAAATAGAAGAATTCGATTTTATGCTAAAAAGGAAGTTTTAAGAAGAGGGAGATGTGCCAGTTGCAATCGATCTACTTTTCTCTTCAAGAGGTATTGAGCTGGCTGATAAACTGAGCATCGATTACATAGATTTTAGTATTGAGAATATTGAGTCTATTCAAATCAGGCAGAGATAGAGCGACCTTCTCAAGCCCATACTTAATATGGAGAAGGATGTGTTCGCTCAAGCACTTCTGGGGTTGCTTTGAAAGTAAAAACTAGGAAGTATTGAGCTTTCATGTTTTCAGCATATCAAACTTTAATAAATTGCTAGTTAGATTTAATTACTCTAAGTGTTTGATTAAGCTACTTCTTCTGTGTATTTATCACTTATTAAAAGTTTATATAAAGCAGTGTGATTAGTAGAATATATCTCGCTCTTTAATCTTATATCTGGCTTAATCTGCCAATCATTAATCAGCAATCTCGTTAATTTGGGATAGTGGCCGCGGGCAGACTATTTAAGCGAATAGCGCCCAGACTTTATAATTAAATTCAAACTCATCACAAATAACATCATGGCCCCCAAGAAGACCGTCGGATCAGGCAGAGCCACCCCCTCCAAGTCAGCCTCCACCAAGAAGGTTGCCAAGAGAGCCGCCCCCAAGCAGCACTCCGTCAAGAGAAAGAGAACCGAAACTTTCTCCGTCTACATCTACAGAGTCTCAAGCAAGTCCACCAATAACAAGTAAGATGATTTGATAATGTACACCCCGAGACTGGAATCTCCAAGAGATCTATGCACATCATGAACTCCTTCATTGGTGACATCTTCGAGAAGATCGCCCTGAGGCCTCCAAGCTTGTTAGATAAACCAAAAAGATTAAAGTAATTAGAATTACACTTCGTCTATCTATGGGTTACAACAAGAAGCACACTCTCTCATCCAGAGAGGTCCAAACCGCCGTGAGACTCCTCCTCCCAGGTGAGCTCGCCAAGCACGCCGTCTCCGAGGGCACCAAGGCCGTCACCAAGTACTCATCTGCTTGAACAGCCAAGTGACCGCGGAGTCAGCTAGCGGGGGAGACCTCACACTCACTTCGCCTTCACAAAGCGATTGTTGCAATAATATAATTCACCTTGTATAATTAAATTATTAAAAAGATATTTCATGAAATATGATATAAGAAATGTGAAATTGAATTTCTGAACTCTAATAACAAACTTTATTGTTTTAAATCTTTTTTATATATTTTGAATGATCTTGTATATAATTTTGAAAAAATTCAAATTTCCAAACATTCTTTGACTTCCATTCTCTGTCTCTTCCTTTAATAAAGAACATGTCCTTTTGTATTTCTTGATTTGTGACTGGCTTATTCAATAATCTTCACTCTTTATTTTAAATTTCCCTTTCCATTTATAGATGAGCATTTGGCTCTCAACTGATAGTTTGAATTTAATTTCTTCTTTTATTCTGGTTCACTAATATCTCAGTTATAATAAATAAATTGCTCAAATAAGAAAGAATATTTTATATCCTTAAAATTAAGTCAATTTATTAATTTATAAACACTCAGTAATGAAACAAAATTAGCTCTCTAAGTCCCAAGATAAACTAGAGAGAGGTAATCAACTTATAATAACCACCTTATCTTCATGACCATTTCAATTGTAGAGCTTCCAAGCACTGGGGATTTGAACAGACAGGGCTTTGGAGACTATCACGACGAGCAAATGCACTCTTAAATGTAACAATAATCTCTCAAGAGTCGATCATAATAGACATAGAAATTATTCAGATGACGAGAAACCCAGTCTCACTGCAAACCAACAACAAAACTAAAATCCTCACTTACATTTTAATACTTATTATTATAATAATCCTCATTATCGAAATGACCAAGTTCCTCAAGTAAACGGATATGGACTCATCTAGAATAACCAAACTGACTATGATGATTCCTTCTTCACACAAAATGTGGTTACTAACAGAGATGGTCACACTAACATCTATAACTAAGTCAACTCTAGCAATCCAGCGGTAGGAGGTGCTGGCGCAAGCAACGTCATGATGATCATGGACAAAGACAGACTGACGAAGCAACTTAGCATGGATCCTATCAGGAAGATGTAAACTTCAAATTCTAATATGATGACGCTCAGTAATTCTAAAGACAAGAGCACTGCAAATAAGTAGGCGTAAGGACAGCAAAGGCTTTCTCAGAACAGAGCATCAGTCAAACAGAAGCTTTATAATTTTCTTAACATTTATTTGAAGCCTGTGTCAGGCCAATTAAATCCTCAATATTCTTTGGAAGACTATACTACTTTCCTACTTCCGTTTTTGCGAATAAGGCGTTCACATAAGATAGTGCTAATTACAGCTATCCTCGTTTGCGCACTATTTCTGGAGAGATACAGTTTCATAGTGTCTGTTTATAAGACGAAGTACTTCGGTTATTCAGTCATACTCATAGTAATTTTCTTGAACACTATCTTCAGCGGCCTCCTCGCCCTAATTAGGAAAAAGAAGAAGGATAGACGACTTCATCATATGTTTAACATTTATTCTTTAAATACTTATCCTCATAATTTTTCTTAACTTAGAAAGGTCGCCGCAAGTAGGCTGTTGCTCTATTTTGATAATTGGGTATGTTTAACTTCCCTTGTTTCAACTTTTGCTTTAGACTTCTAGATATGTTTTATTGTTTCTTCCTATTCTGGCCTGCAAACGTCATATCTATTTGGTTACTAATTATACTCCTGCAACTCTTTATTCCACTCAAATTCTACTTCTCTATTTGCTTACAGAGGCTGGAGTTCTTCAAGATCCATAAACCTAGTGAGAAATTCCATCAGGTAAAAAATAATTGTAAAATGTTACAAGTTTATCTACTCTGCATTGATAATCTTAGCTGGAGTAATCATAGGATGTATTAGCCTGAAAGACATTGGCCAATAGTCTGATTTGGTAAGTAAATTCTTCATCATGCTGATCAATAATTTATAGTCGGGAGATGTGAAATATCCACTGCTCTTCATTTTAAGTCAAGTGCTGGATGTAATATCCATGAGTCTGAAAGAGCACCTAGTTCGTTCGTAGCCACTGAATCAAGACTAGTTCAACTTCAAGATATCCCTCTCGCAACTTATCATTGGAGTAATTCTAACTCCTGCCATTTTAGCCATTGCTGTAACCTTTATTTCCAATATAATTGGTTTTAGAGATCTATTGACTATGGAGGATCTGAAGACGATCCATTTTAGAACAAGGATGAGCCGGTGTTTGAATTCATAGGAGAGTATATTTAAAAGAGCACTCAGTGCATTTTCGCAGTGGAGAAGGAGGAGAAAAATAACTGTGCAAAATTATTAATTCAAAACCATCTATATTAAATATCATTTAATGTGCATTTAGCTTCCTGTATCTGATTCTATATGTGACTCAACTCTTCATCATCCAACTCTCTATTTAATACGTTAGTCACTATAATCCTTCGAGCAATCTTAATCATCCTCTATAGTTGATGAGGCACAAGAAAGGCAGATATGCAAAGTGGATATTCTCTTCTATGGTACCCCTAACAGCAGCAGCCTTTGCATTCGGTTGGTTAACTATAGGAGATCAGGTCGATTAAGTTTTTAATGCTTACTATGGAGTATAATTAGCATTTTCAAAAAATATGATATGATTAGAGTAAGTTGGATTCTGTTTATCAATTAATAGGTTGGCTTGGCGCTGGTATTCCTTGGTGTCTTTCTATTTATAATAAAATAGCAATCATTAATTTTGAATGCTTCTTTATAACTTCTTTGAAGAAAAGAAACAAAAGGCTTCGATAGAGCAACTATGAATATCAAATAAGTTATTTATTTATGGAATATCATGCTCTCTCTCCTACTATATTCTTTCTTTGTATCTTTGTCTATTTTGAAATTCTTTTGATATTTCACATCACTCTCCTCAGCAGGAATCTAACCACCCAAGAGCAACTCAAGGACTCGTTCTCTACCATTTATAGTTCCCCTTATTCTTAGTAAGCAGATAGTATTTGTTGATCAATATTGCGTTTAGTGGGTCCTGCTGCAAGAACTTTTTCTCCAGAGGAATTTTCAGAAAGAGATACAGATCATTCATCCAACTTAAAGTGAAGCAATAGTGTGTGTATGTTTAATTAATGATTCATAACCTATCCTTTGATGCTGATGACTGCTGGCAGAATAGATGAGTTAAACTAGCTTAAGCTAAAACTCAAACGCAAGCAAGAGAAGAACGGCAAGAAGTACTCCCTCCTATCCACTAACGGAGTCTATCACATTGGATTAGGAGGTGACTACATAACTACGGAGAATACCATGATCAAAGCATAATTAAAAGTAAGATCATAAGTTTATAGATATCAATTTGACTTCAAACCTAATGACTCAAACGGAGGGAAGGTCTACTGTGGTTCAGAGAAAGAGCAAACACATAGAAAGCGTAATCAAGGAAATTAATCTATTCATGCATCCAGAGTACCTCAAGTCTAACTCAATGAAGAAGAACAGAAAGCACACATATATACAGAGGAGAGAGACATCGGCTGGGGAAAGGCTTATGCAAAATCATAAGACAGATCACAGTCACAATAATCACTTGCCACTTGAATCTGAAATTAGCCAATAGAACTCTCATTTAGATTAAATTGATCAACTATATTAGTCCTCAAATTAGTTAAAGGATATCATAATTTGCTTTTCTAAGCTTGAAGCTTGCTAATAAGCTTCTTTTTATCCATAATTTGGATTTTGGAAAGACTAAAATTGTTGTCAATCTCATAGAGCAAAGATTTGATTTGCTGATCTATTGATCTTTTCTCAGCCTCAATATGATTTAACTTAAAAATAACAAGACTTTTTTAATAAAAATATCCTAAGTCTGAGCAATTTAAGGCTGCTGTTCGTATGTCATTTGAACGTCACCAGGCTTTTGTGATTAGTAAGGTTGTTGCTGCTGCTGTTATCCTTAGTTATTTGTTCCAAACCCAGCACCTTAGAAGTTTTGGTTGAAATTCATCTGCTAAGAGAATTAGTTATTCATCTACTGCATCTAGTTTTGGTAAGATGGCTATTCCATTTATTGGTGTTACTGTCTGAGCTGTTAGTTGACTTGTTGCTGCATTACATAGTCTTGCATTTGCTATTAAGCCATATCTACATCTCTAGTTGGAAACTTGTTCTCCTCCATAGCTTAATCCATACCTTATCTCTTTCTCATGTACTCTTCGTCATTTAGCTATCTTCCAACTGCCTGCGATTGACTCTGCTGCTAAACTCGAGTTGCCTATTAGACATCGTAGTGCTATTGTTAATACTGATATTGCTTGCCACTGTAGCCATAGTCAACTGCTGTGTACTCGTTCTCTCCTCTTTCTTACTCGAGTGCCCAGTCCTCAATGATAGAATCCCTCTCCTCCACATATTTATCTCTCAAGTATTTAAGAATGGCCTCTGTTCCTTTCTCTATTATGGCTCGTCTGATAGATTTCAAAGGATTTCCGTCTAGGTTAAGAGTCTTAATTGTCTTGTGCTACCCTAAAAGGTTAGGGACTCCTCTATCACTGAGATCATTGTTCTAAATGTTGAGATGATTACAAAAAAATGAAGTGCATTATTTGGATTCAAGTTTTCACAGTAATGAATCAAGGCAATCGGAATCTCCCTTATTTTGTTATTTCCAAGATCAAGTACCTCAAGAGTTCTAAATTGCTTTCTGCACAACTCCTTTACATCTGATATCTTATTCTGATGCAAGTGAAGCTATTAGAGACGAGGAAAGTACTTTAAAACAGGAGGTATCTACACGATTGCATTTCCATTAAGTGATAAATAAAGCAAGTTGGGTAAGTCAACTTCAGACTTAGGAATGCTGTCATCATAAAATCTAGGTAATTAATTATTTGCTAGCTCTAAGGACTAAAGACTTTAAATTTTGAGCAGGCTTAGTGGAAGAGACTTTATCTTATTGTTCTAAACCCTAAGCTGTTTTAAATTCCTGAGATATGATATCTCCTCTGGAATCTCAGAGAAAGTGTTCTAAGTAAGATCAACTACTGTAAGATTAGTGTGATTCCAGAGCTTTGGAGATATCTGTGAGAGTTATTTGCCCCTAAGGTCTAAAGTTGTGTTAGTGATAAACTCTCTCAGCATAATGTCCCAAGGATCAAAGTCCTTGGAAGAGCCTGGAATGTTCTTAATAACAGCTTGCTTTTATTCTTCCTTCTGCACCTCTCCCTCGTCTAATCTCATTTTGAGATACTTCTTCAGCTGATCTGCGCCAGCATTTCTCATTGTAGACTTAATAGACTTCAGTGGGTTTCCCTCTATGGTGAGTCTCACTAGTTGAGGAAGAAGGGATATCCTTGGATTGATGTCACTCAAGTTATTGTTAGAGATTTTCAACGTCTTCAAGTTCTTCAAATCAATAATGGACTCTGGAAACTCCTCTAGCTTGTTGTTGTGTAAATCCAGCACTGAGAGGTTAGGAGCCCTATCTAGATTGAATATCTGCTCTATGAAATTGTAAGCCAGACTAAGCTAGTCTATCTTTTTGGAGTTAGGTACACTTTAGAAAACTCTGAGCTGATTCTGATGTAAATCTAATTCTATAAGATTCGACAGATTGCCTAAAGCATCCTCATCCACCTGTGAAATCTTATTTTTCGACAGATTCAGATGAGTCAAAGTGGTTAAGGAGGATAAAAAGCTATCTACTCTTGTCAGTTGATTATCCTCAAGATCTAGCTTCAAAACTTTAGTCAGGCATCCAAACTCAACAGGCAAGTATTGCAGCTTATTTTTCTTAAGGTCTAGTACCTCTAAATTACACAAGCCTCCAATGCTTCGAGGAAGCTCAACGAATAAGTTTCCAGCAGCGTGAAACTCGACTAAAGTAGTTGCACCTCCTAAAGCTTCTGGAAGTATCTTTAGCTTATTGTAGCTCAAGTCGAGGAACTTAAGATTCTTCAAAGCGAATAATGAATTTGGTACCTCTTCAAGCTTATTGTTGTTGATGTTAAACCATGAAATGAATTCCGATTGGCCTATTTCCTCAGGTATGCTGGGTATTTCATTGTTTGAAAGATCTATCTTCTAAATATGAAGATAGAATAAAGAATGGATCAGTAAAATATCGCATGCCTCCCACCAGTTCTCAGTGATTTGTAACTCGGCGAAGTTTATGATTAATCAATTATAAATAGGTTCTTTAAATTTGATCTCTCCTGGAAATGCTTTGAGCTATCTATCCGCTATGATGAGACTTCCATTTTGCTTTGCTCTCTTGAGCGCTCCCTCTAAAAATGTGGTTCCCTTCGCCTAAGCACCACCTGCATTCTAAAAGAAGTTTGCGTTGGCTCCTCCTCTTTTACCCCTCATCTTTAATTAGTAATTTGAATTATACCTTCCTGCATATGGTAATTTAGACGAGAGTAGAGAGTTTATAGTGATTTCATTAAATACATTTACCATCAGAATTTAATTTGTATCCTAAATAACAACTTTCACAAATTTTGCCATTATCAGAACATATTGAACAATAAGAATTTACTGTATTGCATTTCTAACATTGATTATAGCTGCCTGAAACTAGAAAATACCCTTCTTAGCAGACTTAGCAGCTGCCATTAATGTCGCAACTCTCACATCCATCTGTCATGCGTTCACAAAGACGACAGTTGCTTATTATCTTGTCAAAGTTTAAATTAAGGCAAATTATTTTTATTTCAAAGAAAATAAGTATGACGTCTACCCGCAATCGTTGCAAGTTAGATAATTATTGTTAGTTAACTAAACCGACCCTTTTGTATATGTTGAGGAAGCTTAGCAACTAAGACAGCCGGCGAAAACATCTCCACAACTATTGCAACTCTAAGTGGATTTAATCTCATAATCAGAGCAGCTACAGCTCATAAAGAAAATAAATTTTTATCTCATTTAACCATTGAGAATTACTGCCTTCCATCCATTCTAACTATTGCAAAAGCATTTTATATATCTTAACTTAATTTTAATTTTCCTGCGACTGCTACTGATATTCCCTCCTCGCAAGTTGTACAAACTTCTGCAATAGAGCAAGTGTTACAATATGGAATGTTGGAACTACACTTTTAGCATTTGCCTTGGTTATCTTAAAAGTAGCCACTCTTGCATTTTAAGCAATTATTGTTCTCATCACACTCTGAGCAACCTTTATCAGTGCTGCATTTAGTGCATACATACGAGAGTGAGCTTTCGTCGTAAGCCAAGCGATATCTGTCTTTGCATTTCAAGCACTGCCCATTTAAGTCACATTTAGAACAAGCTCCATTTTAATCGCAAGCTAAGCACATGCTACCAGAAGAGCTGCCAATTACATTCCCCAAGTAATATCCATCTATAGCTAATTAAATTATTTATAATCATAATTTAATGAGCAAATTAATCTAAGCATTAATCGCACAATTAGGCCCCTTTAGTACATTCTGCACATCCCGTATTGAAATTATCACAGGATTAGCAAAACCCTTAAAATAATCCTAATCCATGCCCACAATTACTAGAGGCTACTTAGAATTGGATTAAAACTAAGCTTGTCAAAAGTACGGTTCCACCAATAAAACTTAGAAATAAACTTCTAAGCCAAAATTATTGCCTTCTTCCTATTTCAAGAGCACTTGGGGAAGGAGTATTGTTAAAAGGGCTTGAATAAGTTGGACCTGTTGAATCTGAATAGGTATTTTAGTCATAAAGAATACTGAAATTTTCACTCTCTCTATCAACATAGGAGTTTCTAAAATCAAAAAATGAGGTAATCGCTCGCACTACAATTTCCAAGCCAACTATTGATGAAAAGAATATGTTAATGCTTTGAAGATCGTTATACTTAAATTAAAAGCTACAAATTGTGAATTAAACTTTTGCACGCCGTTGACTTTATAGTTTAATGCTTCGTTATTTATGATTTAAATTAGAGTTGTGCCAATTACTGATAAGCCGAACTCATTCTTATATAAATAAATAGATGCAACTTCAAAATTAATGATTTAGTCATTCAAGTATCCAAAGTATTTGAAGTTTTTGAAGTGATTTAGATCTAATCGCCTATAGAAGCCTAGCACTAGAATTATCAACTAAAAAAGAGTTTCATCAATTAAGCATTATTATTATTGGTTGGCAAATATAAAGAATTAAGCCTTTAACAAAGAGAACTTTACCCTGTGAGCCTGAAAATTCCAAGTCTTATTTTTACTCTTATCTAGGATGACTATCTCTAGCAGAGTTGAAATTTCTGGCTGAATTGAAGTTTGAAAAATCTATCCTCTCTGGTCTGAGTCTTAACTTTATGAACCTCAAATAAAACTCAACCAAGGAGCCGATCATGCAAAAACCAATCCTTAGATATATGAGGATCTTATATGATGTATAGAGGGTAGATTTTGTAAACTCTTGCTTTGTTAAATAAGTTATCTAGCTTATTAAAAGCCCTAGAGAGAAAATATGTTTACTAAATATTTTAAAAGACTGGAGAGTGAATCGAAAATGGTTGTGAATATTTTGTTTCTGATTAGATATAAGATTGGATTACATTCCTCCTCTTCTTCTTTCTGTTGAAAGCTATCATCATCGTTAGTTTATCCTCTATTAAGTTAGCTTAATCTTTTGTTTTAAATCTTGTTATGATATTTGTTGAAATAAATAAGGATAAAAATTTCTCATAATTATATTAGTTAGGCTGCTGGAGACTATCTATAATTTCCTCCTTGTCATCAAGTTATTGTTAGCCAGAGAAATCGATGTCATCAAAGTATATGTCCTAGGTGTTAGCTTCCTGCATCATAGTGTTACTTTCATTCTTTTCCTCTTCCTCAGAATTAGATATTCATACCAATTAGATCCCCTATAATATAAGAAACGAGATAGAGAGGCTCTTCCTATCTGAGAAGACTGTCAGCATTTTAAACCTTCAATTGCTTATAATGACTTGCTTATGATCTGGAGTCTTATCTTAGTTCTTCTATCAGAAGAGAATTTTCAAACTGCGTATTCTTTGCCAAGCTAATTATAATTTTATTCAAAATTTTAAAAAAGAATAGCTAGTTCGGACAGCTTGAGATCTTGTGAATCTCTGTGAAGGAGGAGTATGCTTACCCTCTTCTTCAAACTCTATTTAAATGTTAAACTAAAACTTACTTTACATTCTATTAGTTTCTAAGGACTTAGATTTCTCTTTTGCTGCTTCAGAGAGTCTTTGCTTTTAATCAGATCAGTTTCTTGCTTAGGATAGAACTGTTGCTTAGCTCTATATTTCAAACTAAGATGCAAAATAATCTTTAGCTTGAAATTGCGCAAGCTTGATGGTCGGATTATTGAGGTAGTTTTAATGGCTCTGTGTTCGTTTAGGAATGGTGCTGAAGTCAATTGACTCACTTGAACCACCTCTCTCAATCTTAAATTTTAAACTAATTCAGAAGTTACCTCCAAGCAAAATTATTTATGAATGCACCATTTATAAAGTAAGCGATCGGGCGATTTCTTAGGCGAATAAATATCAATCCCACTCTTTCCTAGGCTTCAAGTTCCTTTCCCCTCAATTTATAATTATAGATCAATTAATTTAAGCTTAATAAATTTAGTTTGTTGCTTTGTAGCTTTACTAATCCTCAACTATAAATTTTATAATTAGAGTGCTAGCTGCTTGTATTTTCCATTTGAAATATGTCCTCTATCATTTTAAAAAGATATAATTTTTCTAATTACAAATTACCATTTTTTGTGTGGGAAAAATAAGTGCTTGGCATAAAGTAGCAATTCTAAGGCTAATAATTATTTAATTAACAAAAGGAAACATGAACACTCTAGCTTACAGCAGAAGATTAACCCAAGCAGTTGCCGCAAGACTACTCCTCGCCCCTGCTTCTTCTGTTCATATGATGCAAGCCACTCAGAGCGCCATGATTCAGTATCAAAACCAAAACTTACTCTTAAATCTTCAGAGACAGAGATTCTCGACCAACACAGCAGATAAGAGCCACAACCACGACCACGATCATGATCATGACGATAAGGATTCTCACTCTGATTATTTATCTTACTTTCCCTTTTGCAATGATTTCCAGGCTAAGAAGAAATCCAACTTCACTGATGCTAACATCAATGCTCATCTTCAGGAGTTAGTCACAAAGAATGACTAACTCATTTTATAGTTGTAGTGATTTAGGATATGTTTTATCTATGATGTCGTCCTATTCATGAAAGGAAACAAGAAGATGCCTAGATGCGGATTCTCTAACTACGTGATTCAGGTGCTTAAGTTCTATAACATCTAGAACTTTAAGGACGTTGATGTGCTCCAGGATGATACACTTCGCGAGGGCATCAAGAGTTATTCCAACTGGCCTACTCTACCTCAGCTCTATGTCAAGGGTCAATTTGTTGGTGGATGCGACATCGTCAAGGAGATGCATCAAGATGGAAGCTTAGAGGAGCTATTTGTGAGAGAGAATATTCTTAAGAAGTGAAGGGGAAGAGCTGCAGTTTTAGTTGAAGCATTATTTAATCTAAGATAAACTTTAATTAGAATCAAGTTCTAGACAATTATAATCAACTCATTCTTTGCTTTTAAATTTACTGAAATTATTTATACTAAGTTAAACTTAAGGTCATTAATTGAGTTGATCTCAATTTGTACATGCTTGAAAAAAGTCGATTAGGCGACTTTTAGTTAAGAGTTTATTAAAGTTATTAATCTTCCTCTTGCTTATGGAATCACAAACATCGTTCTAGAAAAGCCGAGCTTTTGTGATTACCTTAAACTTAGTACTTTAAATTACTATACTTCTAGTCTGCATTATTTTAAGATTATTTTCTCACCCTTTAATGGGGTGAAATTGCTCACTCTTGCTTCTGCTTCGAATGATCATCTTAAATTTCCTGAGCTCCTTCTTGAACTAGCTTTTAGACGAGTAGCTAATTAAATTCTTCCTTTCTGATCTCATTCCTCTCCTTTGCTTCCTTGATCTTGGCCATGTAATTGTAGTAGGCCTTGTTAGTTCCGTAAATAGTGTCCCAGAAGCTGAAGAAGGAGGAGTAGTTTCCTACATTGTGAGTGTGGTGGAAATTGTGGTAAGATGCTGAGGAGGAGAAGGGAATCAAGCGGTAGGGGCTCCATGAAAACTCATAGCCGCAGTGACCGTCCACAGACTCACCGATTCTGACTGCAGCCCAAAGCAAGAAAGTAGTAAAATGCATGTTCTTGCCTAATAAGAGAGCACCGATACCTCCTGGTATCATCACACCGAAGAAGAATTCAAAGGGATGTGAGTATTCTGCTGCAATAGTCACTGTGTTCTTGTAGGTGTGATGGAGTTTGTGGATATGAGGGTAGAGCAATCTATGATGAAGGAGTCTGTGAATCAAGTGGAAAAAGAAGTCCTCGCAGAGCATGCAGAAAGCTATTGAGAAGAATAGAGTCACAGGGTCTGCGATGTCTTCAGTTCTGAAAGAAAACTGTACTTCAAAGTTTTCAACAATCGCGAGTGCCAAAAGTCCAAGGGGGAAAGTCACTAAGTTATTGAATAACATCATTCTTAGTGACTATTAAATTAGAGTAAGAATGGCATGTGATTAAATTAGACTTCCATAGAAGCTTGTTCCACTTCTTTCTATTTTCATTCCAAGGCCATGGTTCAACACTGATTTTGTACCTCTCAAAGAAGGGCAACTCAACATGATAGATAAACCACATGACGATGTTGATCACGATCTCCAGGAAAATGTGCAAGAACCAACTAGCATAGATGGTAAACTGCCATTTCGGAAGTTCTGAATGATCTAACCACTCGAGTACACTTGGCCAATAGTGCTTCACAATCATTGGTGAAAAGAAGTGGTATGAATTTGCGATTAGAATTGCAAAGAATAGACCATATCCCTTGCGCTTGTATCGACTTTCCTCTGATAGGATGACTGAGTAAATATCTGTAGGTGGGGGAGTAGAGCAGGTTGTAGAAGTTGCAGAGCCATTAGTTATCTGCGACCCTTTTCTCTCTTTCTTATTTGTAATTTCCTCCTGAATAGCTTGGGTTTGCATTTGATTAAAAGAATAATTGAATTTGGGATTATAATCAGGTATACTAAACAAGGGGTTGGAAATCAAATACGTATGTGATTTGGTTCGATGATGACAATTCTATCCTCGTAGTTATTAATAAGATTTCGTCAAATTTTTCACCCCGCAAATCCTTCTATCTTTCTATCTTTAATCAATTATTCATTTCATCAAAAGAATAGCAAGGAAGACAAAGAACTATTATAGTTTAGACAAAGAGTGTGATTACGAATAAGCCAATAGGTATGACTACGAATTGAGGGATATTTTCTTTAGCTATGCTTTCAAATGATTCAACAAACACTTCTGTCCAAGAGCAACTCTCACTCGCACATCTGCTGTCTTTCTTTATATAGTAGTCGATATTTCTGATAACATCAAATACTACATTTGAGGTGCATAGTCCGATAGTCGTCACTATTAGGAAGAAGAGTGAAGTTATGTAACCAAAGAAATATCTAAACAGATTCTTAATCAAGTGAAATTGTAAAAAAGATTTAAGAATTCATACCTGTAATTTCTATCTGCTATGCAAGTTCCTAGCCACAGGCAGTGGTGGTCAAACCTCAATTTGCAGTTATTGCAAGCGTTGCAGTGACCTACCCTTGGAGGCCTAAAAATTTGACAGGTCTCACAATATTTCAGCTTTCCAAGCATCTGTCCTCATAGTATTACGTTATAGAAGACTCGCTGCTCTTTTTCCTAAATTATGAATTAGATTGTAAGATTTGCTCATCTAACTTTGATGCTTCAAAATACTTACTGTAATACTTTTATACTTTGCCGGCAAAATAGGTCCCCATATCCTCGCAGGTATAATTCCAGGATCAGTCATGAAAGTCCTCAGCATGTAGAAGTTGCAAATAATTAAAAGCCCACAGACCACATATAGAATTATATGCTCTGTTTCTTCCAAATTTTCCCAATCCTAAAAGTAAAGGAAATTAAAGCAGGGCTTTATTATTGAAATAGATGTAATAAATCTTAGAGCAAAGGAGTATCATTAAAAATGCTTACATAGATGAGGAATCCTAAAATTACTCCCACTGTTCCATTCATAAGGAGTGAGGAAATAACGAATGAAACAATCGTCGGCCTATAAGAAAACTTAACACATCTATATGAATACCCGCAAATTATTCTAGCTTTGCAAATTATTTTATTCTTTCCTATAAACTCCATTATTAAAAAAAGTTAATTCTTCATCATAATCGTGATATTTAACTAAGACATAGTAATTGTAAAAAGTTAAAATCATGATTATGCAAAATGCTTATTTATTGTCATTTGTCTTTTGTATTTAGAATTTATTATAATGGAAGGATTAAAAAGCATTCAATCTTTCTTAGAGTATAATCAAACTGAGATGCAATATTCTAAGCATCTCAACCACAGCTCTAACAATATGGGTCATCATTATCATGGAGAGGGTTTCTTAATTAGGAAAAAATTGTCTCTCAAAAATGTTAATATATATTTTCGATGCTTAAACTTTTTGTTTAATGGAAGATTATAAAAGTTATCATAGACTTAAGCCCCATCAAACACAATTATTTACTAACGATATCGTGTAAGTGAAAATAATAATTGAGATTAATTCTTGTCTATAGGGGCCTACTGGGATATTGCTATTCTTAGTTGATTCAATTGCCTATTGGGAGAATTTAGTCGCCCTGATCTACATTATCTTGCATTCAATAGCACAGCCGAGCATTGAATTGTCCATGTGGTATCCAATAGTTGCACTTGGTATAAATTTGGTTGTCTCTGCCATAATGAACTTTAATGAGGTAATTTTAGCAACTATAGGTATTATTTAAATGAGGATTGGAAGTTGAGATAATCTTGCAAAGCAATTAATGAAAAAGAGTGCTAAAAATTTGTGATCACTAAAAAGTAAAAGGGCTTTGAGTAGAAAAAATGGAAGGACCTACTTCCAGGAGATATATTGAAAGTCTAAGAGAACGAGGAATTTCCTGCTGATGTTCTAATTCTCGATATTTCCCATAGTAGTTCAAATTAGGTAGATCAAAAATGCTATATCAGAGGTGGAGAGCTCTCTAATCTATTAAAAATTTCTAAATTTATGCTCAAATTTTTCATTTAATGGAGGTTCTGCAATATAGAAAAAGAGCTGTGAGGGAACTTAAAATAAGACTTCTGGAATTGCGATTTCAGCGAAACTTTTTGTTGAGCAAATTTCCGGTCTCGTGAGCTATGAGTACAACTATAAGGGATTCTTCTCTGGCAAGTATATTCATAATAATAATCCAGTTGCTTTCGATCTATCAATTGAAAATGTTGCTCTGAGAGGCTCATTTTTGTATTAGACTAAATCTGTATGGTGTTTAGTGCTTAATGTAGGAGATGATTGCATGAGCTCGATATGTAATATCAAGGATCCTCAAACTGAAAAAGGAATCTTATAAAAGTTTCATACACTATACAAGAAGAAGAAGAGCTTTAACTAGCTTTATTAGCCTATGAGATACTTTGAGCTTGCCATAATCTTAATGATGATAGTGATCACAACTTTCTTTTTTCTGTTAATTACTATTAGCTCGACAACTCCCCAGCATTCATTTCTGCTTAAGAAAGTTTAGCTTTTTGATTTCCCAAACGAAACTAAATAGTACTTGGCTGAAGATTATCTCGCATTTATCTGTGGCCTGATGATATGCTTTCCCCTTAACTACAGAATCATAATGGAGGCTATTGTTCTTCTAAATTCACGCTCTGCCTCAAATTATCATCATACTGCTCTCAATCAGCCTAAATTTAATTAAGGTCTAACCCTCTAGGCACTTGGAAAAGTGAATAACATTTTCTTCTCAAGGACTTCATTCACTGAAAATATATTTATCCAGTATTTTTTAAGAACTAGAATATATTAAATTGCTTCATGAGAATATCTTCAAAGTAAAGCAAGCAAATATCCTGCGGAATTGTATATAAAGACCAAGAGCATTCTTAAATGGGAGACTCAGATGATGGGAAAGTCCCATCGAATGGATAATCAGTTAGTTTGACACCAATCTAGTAGAAAGGGGCGCAAATGAGAAACACTTAAGGCAATTTACAGCCAGTTGCCAGAGATTATGCTGATACTTAAACTCTCAAATAAGAAGGCGGTGGAGGAGGAGGTGGGAAGTCCTCGGTATTTAAAAAGGACTATAGATACCCCACCAATCAGACTCCAGTCAAAATTTAAGACCTTGCTCATTTACCATTCCTTCGAAACTAAGATGAGCAGCTAAGTAATGTTTCTAATATGGATGCCAGCACAATAAAGTTTAGAGTTTGTTACAAATTATTTTTCTTCACACCGATGAACAACTACAAAAAGGAAGAAGGAGATGGAGATGAAACTTAAGATGATTTCTATATCCCTAGCAAAATTAAGGTTAATCCTGTCTTTAACAACTACAAGCTTTATAATGACATTTATTATAACAAGAAAGAAAACATCTGTAAATTTAAAGATTTTGATTGATTAATTTTTATCAAGGAGTTTTTCAAGTGCTTAATCCTTTGCCATTAGGCTTCAAGGCGGAAGGAAGTAGGTCCCAATCAATAAAACCTGTACAAAAGTATTAACTCTGAAGAACTGGCTTAGCTGATGTTTGCATACTCTTATGGCTTTAAATTTCTAGAAAGGAAAGAAAAAACTATCTCTATAGAGATGCAGAAGACTTAGTCAAACTTAGAAGTATTTAGTGAGTATTTATTTTAATTCTTAAAGTGATTTGCTTAGAGAGTTTCAAGTATCTAGGATAGAGAGTGACTCTGATTGTGGTGAAGCCTGGATCCAATACAAATATGCAGCTACTATTTATGCTTGTGGCTCGCTTTCTTCGCTATATCAGCTATTAGAAAAGAGAAATGATCAGCAACTTCTTCTGGAGATGAAAAACTACAGCTAGCAAGGTCTTTAAGCTTATTGCTATCTCAAAAAGGATATATCTTTCGATATACTCAAAAAGATATAGGTAATTTCCGAAAGAGAGTTAAAATTATTTTCTTGACTTTGATTATATAGGAAGCAGTAAATGATGAGCTTCTTTTGGCAAAAACTTCCAGCTCTAAATTAGGGAAAGTATTTTAGAGTCTGTTGGGAGTTTAGGATTTGAGATTCTAGGTTTGTTGGGTATCTCAGAAGTTTTCAATTCCCGAGATGTGATAACTGCTTAGGATATGATTAGAAACGGGATAAGGCTATGGAGTAATAAATTTATATAACTCATAATCTATAAGTTAACTATTTTTATGTTGGTTGTTGTTGGTTGGTAGATTAAATTATTTAATGTGGAGAAGAATTAAATGGATTATTATTCTATAATAAAAATTGTAAAATTAATTTATCCAAATGGAACAACTTGAAGACCTTAAGAATCTGAGCGTTGCCAAATAAGTAAAATTGATTTAATTTTTTTTGCCGTCTTTGGCCCTTTTCAATCTGGCAAAAGCACTCTAATAGGAAAACTGCTTTTCGAAAATGGAGATATAAACAATGAAGATCTGGAGTGAACCAAAAAAGAGTTAGAAGAGAAAAATTATTTCAGAAAGATTAATGTTTTTGCAGCCACAGTTGATAAAGCTTAATTGTTTAAGTTTAAATAATGAATACTAACAAATTTTTTTAAATCGGAAAGAATGTACTGCTAAACAGAAACATTAAGCACAAGGAACTTGAAGATGCCTTTATTTTAGAGAAATGTAACGCTCATAAATACTCCCGGAATGTAGAGGTATGTCAAGAATATGATTTAAATTTTTTAAACTGTTTCAACTGTTTATAAAAAAGAATAATTCATTTTAATGATTTGTGGAATGAGGATTGGCGATATTGGAATGCTAGTCTTGTCTCATGAATTTAGCGAAGAATTCATTTTGTATTATGAGGAATGTATCTACAAATCTTTGGTAGTAGCTTTTTCCTCGGGACTGAGGAGACTTGTTGTAGTAATTAATAAAGTCGACCAACTTCTAAATGCGCAAATAAGGTTATTTATCTTTTTATATTTTATGAAAATATATTAAGGTTCAATGAGTTGAAAGATTATATCTCAAAATGGCAAAGAAGATAGAGCTAAATATTCTTAAATATGGCAAAATAAAACCTTTATCTATCAACCCCTTTTTATAAGATAGGGTATAATAAGGATTATATAGATTACATCCCAATTTCAGCATAAAATAATGAACAAGCTTAATTAATAAATAATATATGTATACTCATTCACTTTAAATGAAAACCTATCTTAGAAGTCAGGAGTTTATAAGTGGTATGATGGCTTGAGCTTACTAGAATATCTCTAAATAGTTCCCATTAAGTCAAATAAAGACGCTATCAAAAAGCCGTTACGAATTTAAATTCACAGGGCGTTTTCAGTTAAAGGCATTGGTTATATGATAATGGGGAAAGTGATATCAGGAATAATCCGAGCTGGAGACTCAGTTTAGGTATAGTAAGAGAAAAAGAGAATAGAAGAATTTAAGGTAAATCCATTTTTACACATTAATTTAATTTTAATTAAGATATATTAAGGGTCTTTATAAGCACAAAGTGAGTGTAAAAGAAGCTTAGCCTAATGATTTAGTAGCAATTTGGACAGAATAACTCATACATTATTAAAAAAAATTCCGTTTTAAAGGTTAATAAATTGCTTAATTTTTTGGGGCTGGGAAAAAAGCAGCTAAAAGTTATTGCTTTTAATTACCTTTAGTAAAGATGGCTAATTTTTGCCAAAAATAGAACTTATTCTTTAGAAATTCACACTCAAACCTTCAAAAATTTTTAAATTTAAAATTTGGATTAAAACATTTAATAAAAAATTAGGAAAAAATCTAAATTAGGAAAACATTTAGGAAAAATTTTAATTTTTAAATTACCCAAAAGAAACTTAATTTTTTAATTTTTAAAAATTTTTAAAAAAGAGAGTTTGATTGGGTCATTTTAAAAAATTTCATGTGGGTTGTAATTTGAAGAAATTGGGGAGAGTACCCCTCGTTGTCTACTATTATATATGTCTATTTAAAATAATTAATATTCTCAAATAAAATCTCAAATTATCCTCCCCATTCTAAATTACCTAATTTTCAAAGTCGCTCTTGCTTATAAAATTCTAGTGTATTAATCCCTGAATATATTTTAGTCTTGACTAACATAAAATAGTTAGGAATAAGTAGCATCAATCTTCTCTATATATTAAATAAATCATGAGATTATCAATCGATTTAATAAAAATATTCCTAAAATGAGGAGGATTAAATAATTTATTGAAGGAATAAGTTAGATCATTTTTATTTTAATAAAAGATTGATGATATATTTTAACCACTCCCCAAAATTATAGAGAGGAGAAAAAAATATTCCTAAGAGATACTAGGATAAGAAGAAAACCCCGAAAAAGCTAAAGCTTATCCGGGGGAAGTCGCGATTATCAAATTTAGAAATCTAAAACCAATTTTCATTGAGACTTACTCACATATTATATAGGATTAAAAGATTATTGCCTAGTATTTTTTTATATTCCTGCATTAGGGAATTTATGTGTCCTTGAAATATTTAAAATAATAGCAGTAGATAATTTTTTAATTTACTCTTTATAGTCTTAAATTTATTAAATTGCTTTGTTTCATATAGTTAAAAAAGTCCATTAATTCTTCTAAAATTAACCTTATTTTAATTGAGTCAAATTAATTATATTTTAGTTATTAAGCTTTTTTTAGATAAATTAAAAAATAAAATAGAATTTAACTACACTAGGTTTTAATTTTTAAAAAGCATATATAATTTATTTTCACTAATCTGTTACTTTTTATATTTAGTAGGGATCGTGAAATAAGTAAATTACGAATGATAAGAAGAAATTAATCCACATTAAGTATACAATATGATTATTAGTGGATCTAAAATATTTGAATCTCATCATTAAATTTCTTAAATATTTTTCATGGTTTTAATATCATTCCTATTTCAATTTTTGTGTAAGGCTATGGTACATGAGCTCAGAAGATGAGTCATAGGCTGTTTGCACCTTCAACTCTATGAAACTTTTGAATGTTATTCAAGATCCTACCTTTATTTTAAGAATTGATGAATGGAGAGAGTAACATTCTCTTTAAACTTTGAATGTCATTTTATTTCATTTCTCTTTGTTGATGAAAGCGACAAAGAGAAACTTGAAAGCCAAATTAAAGAATGCCTGAAGCAGATAACCTCCTTCGATTATGAAGCAGCAAATCAGTAAATCCAAGATAGTCACTCTGACTTCCTCTAATCTCCTGTTTATTTCGTAGCCAGTTAAAAGTTGGCGACCTGTCTCAACCACCATCAGCTCATCATAACTGGACCTGCTTTGAAGATTATCCTCAGAGAAGAGTCAACTCTCTAAAAGTTTCTTACTATCACTGCCTACTGTAATTTGATAGTGGGATGTGAAGTGACTCCTGACTAGAGACTTGAGCTTTTGAGACTAGTCAAAAAGTATTACAAAGACGGCTCATTTACAATATCTGTTATTGGCAGCTCTGAGGATTGAATATATATCTTGTAAAATGGAATATTTTAAGGATAAAAATCTAATTCAAGATTCTGATGTATCAATCTCTTTGCAGACCAAGTTCAAAGCAATAATGAATATTGTATTTCGTATTGCTAAAAAGTACTAGGAATCAGATAGCTTGATCAAATCAGACATTGTTGTAGAAGGATTTTTCATTCTTTCATACCTGATTCTTTAGCATGGAACAGTTTGCTATAGAAGACTCTGTAAGACCACGAATATCATTGTCTACAAGACTATGTTTCTTGGACTAGTGTATTTAAGACAAACTATAATTGAATTATTATTCTAATTTGTTCTACATGAGCTTTGACTGCTTTAGTGCATCCCTGCCTATAAAGAGGTATGTGTTCATGTCTTTTATGTGGGGCATTTCCTTTTTGCAAATCTTGATCTTTGGAGTGACCTATCGAGATGTTGGCTATGACTACTTCTACAGAATAGTTGGGGAGTACAAACGAAACTTCTCCTTTAACATATTCTATGAGGGCTATAGCAAGTTCTTATAGACCATCTTCAAATCCACATTCGATACAGTTCTATTCATACTTCCATTCTTGTAGAGAGACTATCTTAGGATCCCTGGCTCTGGCAAAACTGTTAGCAATACGTGCTTCTAAATTTAAGGAGCTATCTCTTAAATTAAATTGCAATTAAATTTTATCTCTTTGTTCCTAATTTTTACTTTCCGCCTCATAAATGAGAATGAAATTCGTATTGTGACAATAGCCCTTATCTTAAATGTTTCTATTTATAAATTATTATCATCATTCTGGATTTATTAGGCATGCTATTTTTATTAGAAGATGATTAGTTCTTGGGCACTATTCAGTACTTTAATTATAAAAGATAAAATAATTAATTTCAATGTATAAAGCATTTTCTCTTTTAACTTTATGCTTAATTTAATCTTCCTTGTCTTTTAAACTTTAATAAGAATACGAATTCTATGACTAGAGTTTTAAGTTTTAAACAAAGATAATCACTTCAATGATTTGCTTATTTTATCTTAAATAAAGTACTAAACTTCTAAATTCTACAATTTATAATGCTTTTTTTAAAAAAATCTTAGCTTTATTTAAGTCTATTCAAAAACTTTTTATATATAAATCGTAACCCTTTTTAATGTGAACTTTACATGCCCTTGGACTCTTCTTCACACTCTTTTTGTAATAATGGCGCTATTTGTAAGAAACAGAGCAAGAGACGTCTTTAGCAAACTATTCCCTGGCGATGACAGAGACAGAGTCCGCTTTTACACAGAGGTAGAAGATCGCCTTTACTTAGAAGAGTTCGAACATCCTAACTAAGAATTCGCCCTCATGCAATTCCAAAGTGACTATGAAAGAATCAAGAAAGCTATCTATCAACAGAAGATTAACAATTCATTAGATAGATAGATTAAATTTTATTTATGAGAGATGACCATGGTGAATAAAAATCTAATGAAGATATAGAGGTCAGACTCATTAGAGGTCATCATTGAAAAGCTAAATGAGAAACATTCTTCCACGAGTCGTAATAAGATCCAGTCATCTACTATTTTCAACAAGCTCACTCTCAAATTTATAGACATGAATAAGGAAATTGAGTATACTGATATCATCCTAAGAGAGAGAAGATACCTATATAAGATGCTTTTGATATGCCTTATCCTTTTTTGCTTTGTTGAGCTCATCAAAGAGACTATAATAAGTTCAATGAGCTACCAAGATTTTGAGTCATTTTACTTTTACACTGGTTACATAGTGCTGCTTGCTTTTAGTTTTATTATTCTACAAAAGTACTAGAAATTTATACCCCAAGCTAATACTTTCTCAATTCTCTTAATAATAATAATCTTCCCAATTTATAATGTATCCTTTATTTAGAAGTATGATTAATTTGCTACTACTTTATAGATGAGATTGAGTTTTCGCTCTGCCTTTAAATAATGGCTTTGAACTTCGCCTTCTTCACTAACAACTTCTTCCTCTCAACTATTTTTGGAGCAATCTTAGGTTTCTTATAACTGAGTCTTGCTTTTTCCAATTTCTCAAGTAGAGATTCAAAGAGTTACGATAATGATAGCATTAAGAACATTTGTATTTGTAATTTTTGTTCATATAAAGCAACTCTATGAGTAAAGACTCTGTGATAATCTTCCTCCTGGCTTATATATTGTGCATAATGATAGCATATACATTCTATGTGTACTAGCATGAAAAAGCCAGGAAGTTGGCCTATTGGCAGCACAACAAGAGCTAGAAAGAATTCCAGAAACTCAAGTAGATACTGCATGTGCTCATGCCAGAGCTAGTTAGAGAGAAAACAAGACAGGGGTAGGAGAATATAGCAGTCACCTACTCTAATGTAAGCATCCTCTTCTGCGATATTGCAGATTAAAACACTAATTTAAACATTAAGAGTTAGATTTTGACGACATAGTGGCTATGTATACACCTTATGAACTTTGCAGGCTTCTTGATTCATTGATATTGATATATCTTTGAATATTAATTCCGTCTACAAGGAGATAGATTAGCTTTGTGAGCACTTCGCATTGCAGAAAATAGAAACAGTAGGTAAAACTTATATGGCCTGTGGAGGATTGAAAGAAACTGAAAAGAGAAACATGGAAATGATGATCAACAAACAGAATCACATAGTTAGGATCTGCTATAATTATGATGAGAAGTTTCTATTTAGGTTTAATTTTAACTGGCGTTTGAGATTTAAAGAGTCATTAAGTAGAGGAGGCCTCTCAAAAACAATGTAAAATTGCAAGTCAAAATAGGTATTCACTGTGGTCATTAGCATACTATTTATTTTTCAGATTTTTAGTCAAGTAATAGCTGGAGTAGTAGGTCAAATTAAACCTTAGTTTTCTTTGATCGGAGATTCTGTTAATAAAACAAGCAGAGTTTGTGGTAAATTATTTAAAGAACTCTTATTATAATTATAAATGCAACTCAGGTGCTATTCTTCTGAGTAAAGAAGCATGGGCTCAATTAAACGAGAATTCAGATCTACTATAATTATAGTTTTACTATAAAATTTATTATAATAGCATCCATTTTTTTCTTAGTTTTAAACGTTTTTCTTTGCTTTATCTTTTGTTTTACTACCCAATTTTACATTTATAGATCGTTATGGTGATAATCCTATAATGATAGATTTGAAAGGAATAGGTTCTTAGGAGGCCTTTTTCATTTACTAAAAGAAGCATAACAACAAAGAATATCCAAAATTGAAGCTCGGAGCAATTTAAAAGGATAAGCGATCAGGTTCCCTGCCAACTAAGATGCGCAGCACTCAAGCTGCTCTAGATTCTCGAATTCAGGTAAACTAGCCTAGGCAGTTCAACTTCTAGCCTAATAACAGAGTGGCGCCATTTCCAGCTCCTCTCAATTTAAAAGTTGAGACAGCTGCTGCGGCTGCTAACTAAAATGACTTCAATAAGAGAGAGGAAACATCACGGACTTATGTTGAGAACGATTTTTCAAGGGAGGAAAAGGAAGATCCTTTAAGGCTTTTGTAGATGAATTCGGATGATGAGGGGAATGAATTTGAAGAGGATTCTTATCTTGCAGGGAAGTTCAATCTCAGCTTTAATGATAACAACGATATAATCATTTAGAAGAACACTAAAGACAACTTTAAGTATAACCTAGTATCGAATAAATAATTTTTTATTAAAGAAGCCAATTTTTTTTTCAAAGTAGAGAGACCTCATTATCTGTTAAACTTTGCGAGTAAGCCAGCTTTTTATTTTAACTTAAAACATTTTTTAGATATAAGAGGGATTGATGACTAAACACTATTCTTTATAAGGCTTATTAAAATGAATGTTTTTAAAAATAAACTCAGGATGATTTGGAGAAGCACTTCAGAGTAGGCCTACTGAAGATGGAGCCTATACGGAAGATCGTGATTTACCTGGTATTCCTAGTCTTCTAATTGCTAGAGATTGGATTCGTGTCTCTCAGACATTCAACTCAGAGTAGAGACATGCAGTTGCTACTTATTTATCCAGGATCCCTTCTTATCTATGAATTAAAATTATGACTTCTATAAATTTAAAGAATAGCTTTTGATTTGGAGAATAAAAAACACAAGTGTGAAGAATATAAACTCAACCTCTTGGCTGATAGTGATCTTTTTCATTCTTCTTCTGACTGGGAACTCACTTTAGTTTTATAGAGAATTCTAGGACTCTAGACTTATCCAGGTCTATCTAGTTGAATACATGATAACCATCAGCTTCGTTTATTTCTTCGCCATTCTATAGTTAGGTAATTATGTTTTTTCTTTTTTAAAATAATGTTTTAGGCAAGGTGCTCATCATCTACATAAATGAATTCATTGCAAAATTTTGGGTATGTGTGTGAATATAAGTTACATTTCCAGTTTCATTATCCTGGTTATTTGCATTTCGGCAAGGCCAAAATATGTGACGACTAAGATCTACCAAATAATTCTAGAGGTTGGAGCCTATAAATCTACTTAAATATTAATAGCCTACTCGATAATGCACGTATGCCTTGTGTACTACAATGAAATGCTGATGAGAGTTCTCCACAATTAGGACAAGATCATGCAAATTGAACTCCAAAAGACTCACAAGCTGCTCAACAATCTATTAATCATTCAATTTAAATCTAGTTCCACCTGCTGTGCTAGAAGGAATAAAAAATAATCAGCAGGTAGTGGATGAGATCGAGGACGCAACACTCTTGTTCACAGACATGGTCATCAAGATATCTTTACTCATAGTTAATTAATTCACTGACTTCAGCAACAAGGTAAAGAATCCTTAGGAAGTAGTAGACCTGCTCAAGAATCTATTCAGTGAGTTTGACTCTCTCTGCGCTGAAAACAATCAATACCAATATGCATAGTAACTCATTAGCTTATTGCATGTTGATTGGTAAATGTGTATAAAGTGCACACAATAGGCGACTGCTATGTGATTTTGGGATACTCAGGCAAGATATAAAAGAGCGAGCGCACTCCACAGATAAAAGCCCAAGAAGCCTACTAAGTTCTTAAAACAGGATTTAGATGATCAACAAATCAAAAAAGGTTAGAGAAGACAGTGAAAACATTTATATCGCTTTTAAATATGTGATTTTATTTAACCCAGACCTCAAAGAACTTGATATGAGGATAGGTATTCACACTGGGAAGATAGTAGCAGGAATTATTGGCACAGAAGTAGTAAGATATGACATCTTTGGGTCAGATGTGCTGATCGCCAATAAAATGGAATCTAGTGGCCTTGCGGGAAATGTAGTAGTGAGTGAGGACACAAAAAAGATTCTTGAAACCATCCCAAATTTTATATAATTTAGTCTACTTAATTAATCTTCAATATATTTAAAATCTGGACAAGCAATACATTTTCATATAGTAAGAAAAGCCAGTGCAAATCAAGGCCAACATTCACAAAACCCAAATAGAGGCTTTCTTAGTAGTGAGGAGGGAGGAATATGAAAGAGAGATCCAGGGCATATAATAAGAATATGTAGAGGAGGAAGAAGATGACAGCAACTACTATGAAGACTCCTTAAACTTTTATGGAATGCATTTAAATTTTAGACTCAAGTGAATCTGAAGATGAATCAGAGCTTATAGAGCAGAGTCAAGGAGAAGATGATTAAAGTGAATCCGCTGACGATGATGAAGATGGTACAAGTTCCCATCATTAAACGCCAATTAAAAACATATATGATTTAAAAGGCCAAAATAAGGCTAAAATTTAAAAGATAGATGAAAAATAAAATTTAAAAAACTAAATTTTTCATTAAAATAAAAAAGGGTTTAAAAACTCAAGCTTTTAAGGGCTTTTTTTAAAGTTCCCTTTTCTATAAAAATTTTAAAGGGGTTTTTATAAACCTTTGGGTTAAAAAAAGGGGAAAAAAATTTTGATAAAATTTAAACCCAAAAAAAAAAACCACTAAAAATTGAAAAAGGAACCTTTTGCTTTTTCCCGGAAGAAAAATTAAACTTCGGTTTTTGAGTTTTTTTTTTATTCACAAAATTTTAAAAAATTAAAAAAAAAACTCCTCCAATAAATTTTAAATGCTTAGAAAAAAATCAATTTAATTTCAGATCATTAATTATTTGGTCTTTTTTAAGTTCCTTTTTTAAATTTAAAATTTTTTAAATTTATAAATTGGGTTTTTTTAAGAAATTTTTAATTTTGTAAAAAATTTTTTGGGGGTTTAATTTAAAAATTTGGGGGACTTTAAAATATTCAAAAATTTCCATAGTTAAATAAAAAGCTTAATCCGTGGGCCCAAAGCTGTTGCCCTTCCTTTCCATACCCCAAAAAGAGTTTCCCCCCCATTGTTTTGGCTCCTTAAGAAATTTAAATTTTAAAATAAGACATTTTCCTTTTCTGTGGGGGGAAATGAGTTTCCACCCCGGGGAATTTTCCCAATTTTTTAAGGGCATAGTTTTGTTCCTTCAAAAAAGGGTTTTGTTTTTTAACACGTTTTTTCACCCCCCCAAAGATTTTAAAAGGTTTAAATTTTCCCCTCTCTTATTGCTTATTTTTTTTTTTCCCATAAAAGAAATTCCTTCTTTTTTAAAGGATAAAAAAAACTTAATTAAAATTTTTTTTAGTTGAAAAAATTGCCCCCCGGGGATAAAATTTTTTTGGAGTTGTGGTTGATTAATCTAGGGAGCTAAGGTATTCACTTGTTTAATATGCGAACTGACTTGCTAGGAAGTGGTTTGGAGGTAGCTGTTACTCTGTGTTTAGTTGAACCATATCTGAGAGGAGTCTTTGGAAACGCGGCCTTAGTTGCCTTAATTGAATCTGAGTTACTCACTGTCAGCTTAGTAATATTAGGAAGACTCCTAATTAAGCTGAGAAGAAGCTGAGTTATCTTTTAAAAGGGCTTGGTTGAACTAATTCAAGGCATTCAGATCTGTAAAACGGTGTTGATGGTGCCCTTTACCTATCTACTTAGTGTGAACAGCAGCAGATGGCAAGGATAAAAGCCCATGTGTTGATGAGGAGTTCTTAAAACTCATCAGTTGAGAGTTCTCAAATATCCATATATCGCAATAGTAATTTTATCATGATTGAAAACTTTATCACTATCTTTCAGGTTAAATATCGATCTTCAATATAGGCATTTACAAACACATTTGCATGCTAATATTTGACTAAATCGTATCTAAGAATATATCTTTAATCAACTTATACTTTTTAGGTAAAACTACAAACTAAATCTTTAGAAATGGAACCCTCTACTGAAGGCATCACTCTCTACTGGAATATCGTTTCTCAACCCTCTCGCTCAGTCAAGGCTGTTCTCCTCGCTGGAAATGTTAATTACAAAGAAGTGAGCATCGACATTCTCGTTAAAAAGGAGCAAAAGGGCGAGGAATTCACTAAGATTAACCCAAGACAAATGGTTCCCTACATCACTGATGGGGATTTCGGTCTCTCAGAGTCCAACGCCATCCTCAAGTATCTTGTCGATACTCAGCCCTCCATCCCAGAGACCTACTGGCCCAAGGACTTGCAAACTCGCTACAAGGTTGACCAATTCCTTGAGTACTATTCCTTCCACTTCAGACCTGCACTTATCGATTCTCTCAGGACCAGAATAGGTTAAAAGCTCCACAAGCAGGAAATACCTTAGGATGTCCTAGATTTGCAAGAGCAAGTCAAAAAGCAGACTTTAGAGACTTTCGAAAAGCTACTTACTCAATATGACACTACTTTTGTGGCCACTAACGATGTTACAATAGCTGACTTGCAACTTTACTTTGAGCTCACTAACCTTACTCTCTAGAGTGAAAGCTGGGAAACCTACCCAGCCATCGCTGCCTGGGCAAAGGCAGTTGAGGCTAATGAGGTTGTTAAGGGAATTCAAGAGCAGCATGCTGCTGCAATTGCCCCTCTCATTCCACTTTTGACCAAACCAGAATGAGCAGTGACGATTGATTAAACCTTCAGGCGTATTAGCAATTTAACTTAACCATCTCAATATCTTCAAATCTTATCTGCCGAATATATTTATAGATCACAAATCTCAAATTTAAAGACAATAAGAAGACTACTACTACAGGTACTGCTGTTTTCTTACTTTTTTAAAAATTATTTTCTTAAAATATAAAGGGAGATTGCTTCAGAGGAGGGCAGATAATTCTTCCACTTATAATAATTAAGATCCAATAATATCACTATCCTTGTGTGTAGAACATTGTTTCCTGATAAAATGAATTTAATTGTGCAGCGCAAGTCCATTATCCAGCCAGAGTCTCCTCCTCAGAAGAAACCTTAGTCTCCTTAGAAATCTTCCCCCATTAGGAATAACAGCGACCTTCAATTGTCTGTTAATCCTACACCTCCTCTACAGAGTATTCCTTATCAATTTAATGCAAGTTTATTTGTTGCATGTTTGATTGCATATCAGTCTGGGAAGGAAGGGCTGATTAAGCTGCAGCATATACAGCCTGAGTAGACTGAATAGGCAGTTGAATTCAAGAGTTAAAGTAATAATTAAGGTGAAGTAGGATATAATGGCTCAAACTCTAAGACTCATAATGGGAACAAGTAAGACAAGAATGATTAAACAGGCTAGTTGAGATAATAACTTATTGAAGATATGAATTTCACTTTCTACAATGAAGCAAAGCAGAGACAAGAAATTAATTTCTAAGCCATTTCATTTAGTATTTGTTGAAAGAAAAGATAAAGGAGGAGCAACAAAGATAGAACAGGTCTTATCAGCTGACTAGCTTCCACCAGAGAGTTAACCAGAAATCGCTCAATGAATTGCTCCTCAAAAATTAAAACTACACTGAACCTAGATTCAATTAACCTATTGATGATTACTTTGCATATTTAGATTGGAGGAATTGTAAAAAAGCATTGAGTAGTAAAGGTACTTGAGTGCCACAAAGAAACAAAATCAAGATCTGCTTATAGCTGAGAATTAGCAAGACATCAATATTGTGTTTGATTGTTTCTATAATTTGTATGGTCTTTATACAATACAGATCACCCAAAAAGGAAGAAGCATTTAAAGTCCTAGTCAATTGACGTAGTTAACTAACTCTTTGCAATAAAACAGGATAACGTATAATAAACTGCCGACTCCTCTATCTCACTTCCACTCCTCACATAGGCTCAAAGATATGTAAAAGTTTTAATTAAGATAACATAAATGTTTAATCTAAAGTTGTATGGAAGTTAAATTATGAACTTTGAATATGTCTTCTGTATTGATTTATATGCTCAATTTAAA
Organism: Tetmemena sp. SeJ-2015; assembly: GCA_027382625.1. Taxonomy (NCBI): domain Eukaryota; phylum Ciliophora; class Spirotrichea; order Sporadotrichida; family Oxytrichidae; genus Tetmemena; species Tetmemena sp. SeJ-2015. Next base: position 185,185 of record JAJKFJ010022002.1, on the reverse strand, counting down.
CAATATTTCACCCTTATTTACATTATACTCTATGGTTTTATTTTTAAGATTGTAAAATTCTAAGTCAGTTTCTGCTCTGGGTGAATACAAAGACTATAAAAGGAAGCATTCAAGGTATTTGGTGCAAGCGTAGCAACTAAAACACCTACAAAGATGGACTGACAATAATTCAAGTAATGATCCTCCGAAATGAAAAATTTCTGATCAATATTTATATGATTATAATGATCCTTACAACAATGGAAATCGTTTCGCAAACCCTCCCAGAATAAATCAAGTCTCCTCCCAAAAATAGTTGCACTCTCTCATCCCTAAAGATGTCGAGCAAGCAGCCTCTGCAGCTTAAAACATGGTTCTTAGTGATAACTCTAAATCTTAGAGCTATGAAATAGGTTAGCCTAAATTCCACAAAGAAAAAAACATGGTGGAAGTAACAACACCATTTGCCCCTCATATGTAGTCATCACATTAAAATGATATTGCCAGTCCATCTTATTACGATGAGGTATAAGACTAGCACACAAGTAATCCGAGAATTCAATCCAGCAGTAAACAAACTCGACAGCCTACTAGTAATATTACCATATCTGAATCGCCAGAGCCAGCTGCTCATGTTATACTTAGTAAGCGATAGGGCTAGATTATTTCCAGTAAGAATTTAACCAGCTTCGACATTGGCAATTAGAAGCAGACTACTAAAAAGAATGATGACAAATAAAGTCGTGGCTAGTATCTGGTTTAGCATTTCTTGCCTTTGAACATAAATCAAGAGTAACAGTTCGCTTTAAGTAGTGCCAGGAGGGTAGAAATGGAGAGATAAAAAATCTTAATTAAGGAGCAATAAATTACAAGGCAGAAATAGTCTTCTTCCAGAGAGAAGAAAGTGTAAACACAGCTATTTAAGCCTAAATAAATCATTAAAAAAGCAAACATACAGCAAAGCATTTCTGACACAAATCTCGAAAACAAGAAATAGAGTAATTCCTTCGACAACTCATCATAAATAGACAACAACATGTAGGTTATTGACATTATTAAAATGGAAAGCTAACTTCAGGATACTTACTTCAAACCCATTCAAGATAAATAGGTTGTAGCAAATATACTCCAAATGTTTATTTCAAAGATAATATGTCTTATCGTTTAGTTTAGCTTTAGATTTTAAGTAGAAACAATTCAACCTACAAAATTCTTGGAGTATTAAAAAATCCAAAGTCTAGCAACTCACAGAAATATCCCAATCACCAAAAAGTCGAGAACTTCAGCCCTGAATCAAATTGTAAATAAGAATAATGATTTGAGTGGCAAGTAGGAGGAATCTATTATTTCAGATTAGGATGAGGGTGTGTCTACTATGGCCAATAGCCTGAGGAAGGGAGTCAACCTTGACAAGTTTACTGCTGAATTTTAATTTCAAGAGAAGGGAGTTAAGAAAGACATTGGGAAATAGTTCAAGCAAACTTACGAATTTAATGAAGTATCAAAAGAATAGCAGTAATAGTAGCAGGCCTTGACTGCTAATTTTCCTAATAAAGTTCAGCAATAACTGAGTCAGCAAAAGTCAACAATGCAAATCATATAGAATTACAAACAATCTAGAAATTCAAATATAGCCAACGTTTACTCAAACACGACCTTCCTAAAAGCAAATGGTTTAATTCAAAATATATATTGTGCCTTCTCATTTATGGCAATCTTAATAACACGCTAGGTGCATCTTAAGCATTTTTCCCACCAAGTGATTTGAATTATATCTCCTTTATTAAAATTGAATTCGACTGTATGATAGTTAGGAAATAGATTCTTCTTAATAAAAGCTTAAGATAAAGACAATTAAGTGTGCCTCTCCCTTCCCTTTGGCTAAGATAAATGATGGAGGCCCTCTAGTTTCTTCTTAGAAATTGCCACCTGAGTTTAATTTGAAAGGTTTAAAGCGATAGAATAAGTCCCTGAGACGACTCGGCAGCACTGATCAAGCCACCGACTAGAAACAGCAGCTTAGTCAGCAGTCTAGCACGACATAGTAGTAAGATGTAAGCTCCGTAAATTAAAGGAAGGAGAGTAATAGAAAGGAGAAAGAGAAGTATTCTTTGAACGACATAATTGAGTTCCAGAGAAGGAGCAAGGAAGAGGAAAGATCTCTCAACATACTCAACCATTTTCATTAAGTCTCCTCCAAGTTTATAAGTTGAATATTACATTTCAAATCTAAAGTCCAAACTATAGGAGCTATTCAAAGCTAGCTAGTTGGATGAGAACGATCCAGACCTCTACTAGACGATAGTACTGCAAAAGCAGAGAGACTCAATTGAGAGGAAGAAGAAAAGCATGCGCACTCAGTTTGACTCAAGATATTTCATATCATCATATAAGATTATTAAAAGTATGATGGTTTATTTGAATGTGGAGAAAGAGGCGAGAGACAGCTTGAACAGCAGTAAGACAAGCTTCTTCGATGTCCAATCAATAAAGCAAGTAATCGACGAGGACGATAGCGAAGAAGCTACTAAGGCAAACATTGGTAGAAAGAAGGAAAACATTAAGAAGGAAAGGGAGCTCATTAGAAAGAAGAAACAAATAGTCAATGTTATTTTAATAAGAAACTTAGCACCACACTTGCAACAGATAAACCTTTATCAATTCATTTTTAATTCAATTCATCTATAATATATGGTGAGAAAAAGTTTTTTATAAGAAAATTATTCCTATTGCATTAAACTTGGAAATATAAAAATAAATGATTAAGTAAATTAACTTGGTCTGTTTTTAATCAGCAACTTACATTGCTTATAGAAAAGATGGGTTATTAATTTTCACTATTTAATATGTACACCTATATTTTAAGCTGTGATAAATAGTGGGTTTACTTAGCAGCATCAAATAAAAGGACTTCACAAGCATTCCAAGAGTTCATCCATGCTCTTCCCCCACAAGAGCGATGATCATGAAGACTTAGAGCTTGAGATATCGCGAGTTCATCTTAAGATCAGAAAGTCCCAAAAGAAGAAACTCAAGCAATTCGTTAACTATCACAACTCATAACTAGAGTCAATTAGAGACATAAAGAGCGAGTATGAGAAGTAGCAGTAGGAAAATAGCTCTCCCCATTATTTAGAGTCCAAAGAGCGATTTATCAAGCAGCTTAAGGAGGGCAACTGCGTGGAGGTGTATATAGTAAAGTAAAGTAAAGTAAAGTAAAGTAAAATTTTAGGAATATAATTAATAAAATCAATTTAAAAACCAGCACTTATTCAGTACTAGTTTGAAAATCGTACTATTATCCTATGTAAGGGAGGTGTATATAAATGTAGTGGGCAGGAGGTACCCACTCGATTTCTTGAATTCAGTTCGAGATGGCCACGCTCAAAATACTCCTCTTCACTTAGCTATCTTGCAGCAAAACTATGATTAATATAGGTTTGCATGCATATAAGAAAGAAGTTTGAAATAGTTTTATGATCTTGTGGAGTTGCTACTTTTCTTAGGAATGGACGTGAGTACAAGAAACGGTTAGAAACAGGATGCGGAAAGTTTGGCCGCTGATTTGAAGAATGAAGATATCCTGAATCTGATTAAGCAAAGAAAGTCAAAAGTTACTATAAAGTACGACATGTGGAAATTGAGAGAGTACGACAGAATTTGTAAACTCAGAGCTGCAGTTAAGGGCAACAAATACACCCAGTCACCTCCTCCTCGTTCACAATTGGTAGAATCAGAGGATGATAAGTCAGATTTACATTCTGAAAATTGATAACCGTTTTTAAAGTGGTTTTCTTCTAATTTGATAGTGTCATTTGATTTGATAAGTTCATTAAGTGATCATGAGAAGAGTAAGATTAACTGAGCAGTATAGAATCGCAGATGAGATGGATGATTTAAATTCATAATTTAAAGTTTATTGTTGAAGTATGGCTTCGAATTACAAGGCTCCTAAGACAGCAGTTTCTGGTTCAAGATCCATGGTCCGCAAACCTGCTAGCTATGTAACTTACCTATAGATTTAATTACCCTGATTTAGAAAGCTCCCTAGACTAGTCACAGCATCCTCATGAGAAAATACAAGTAAGTTTGAATTATAAGGGCTGCCGAATTATTTTTATCTTGTCTGAGAAAATGCTTGAAGTGTGAGGATGGAGTAATAAATTTTAAGTTTCTTAAATACACTCCTCCTCCACAGTCTATATTAGGAGATTATGTATTAACAATGTTTAATTTAGGGATGACTCAAAAACTTAAAACGCCTATGTGGAGCAAAGCACTCTCCTGGAGCCGAACAACTTTATTCCCAGTTGGGTAAGCTAGAATTTCTTGCATTTGCATTCTTGGATCTTTCTTTTTCAAAGTTAATCGTGTTTAAATATCTCCTCTCTTTGGCATTATTAGGACTATAACATTTATTTAGGAAGCAGGAGATGAGGAGAAGAAGGAGGTGAGTGTCACTCTCAGAAAACTAAGAATCAAATACGACAACATGAATAAACTAGTTTCATAGAATCTCATGCTTAATTTATAAGTCATTTTATAAGTTAGAGAAAGAGAAAGAGAGCTTGAGGAGTTGAAGGTATGTAGTGTCAAAATAATTCTAGTGAGTTGAGCTTATAACTTTATTATAGAAAAAATTAGATCAGAAGAATGAAGAGGAGTACAAGTTTGAAGATAGCCTCTTCAGGAAGACCTCTTTTATGAAATTAAACTTTAAGAGAAAAGTTTATATCATGGCTTATATTATCTTTTATGCAATCAAATGATGGAGAGTTGAATATGATCAAAGAAGAACACGACTTTGCATATATATAGAATTTTACTCTCTCTTTCACATAGTAATTAGCTTTTTTACTTATTTAAGTGACTTTGAGTTGATGTTTTAGAGGTCGTATGCCCACATGATAGAGCGCATGAAGAAAGACCTGATCGCAATCAAGATTGAAGCCAATGATATGCTAGAGTCCCAACGCCAAAAGGAGGGTATCATGACTGAAGAGAGTGAGAAATCCCGCAAGACCAAAGAGCAGCGCATGCAAGCCAAAGTTAAGCTAGAAGCACTCATGAAGCAGATAGATCTCGAGCAGAGAAAGAGGTAGGAGAGAATCCAGTCGCTTCAAAAAAGCATCCGAAACAAGGAAGAAGCATTACAGAGAAGGATGGAGAGAGTCAGAAGACAACAAGAAATAGCAGAGAGTGCTGCTAATGAAAACAAGGATAGCAACGAACTCAAGATGCAAGAGAACTACATGGTACAGAGACTTTGGAGCTCATTCAAATAAAATTAAGAGGTGGAATTAGAAGCATTAAATTCTTGAAGAGAAAGATGGAGAAGGAGATGAAGAGAACTTAGGAAATTGAGGACGCCTTCTAGAAGATAAGAGCAGCAACTGGTTTCTCAGATGTGCAGGAGATAGTTCACAAGTTCCTCACTCGCGAGAACACATACTCTCAGCTGCTGATGGCAGTATCTGAGAACGAACGCAAGATAGATAACTTGCGCAAGGAGAATGACCAGTGGAGGGATAAGCTGCATGACTTGTAAATCTAAGCCGATGGAGAGGAGAAGAAGACAGGGGGTAGCTAGTAACTTAATCCCCTACTCTTGAATCCTCAGCTAAGTGCAATCGATCAGAAGTTGTCAAAGCTCCGCAAGCAACTTGAAAAGACTGAGGACATCAACAAGAAGGTGCAATTAGTTAACGATTAGGTGTGCAGCTGGGTCTCTCGTATAATTCAAAAGATAGATTAGCAATTCAATGAAAACATCTCTCAACATCTAGTCTATAATGTTTGTGTCCAAATATTTTCATTTAAACATGAGAGTTAGAAGCCGATGCCTTTCATCTTTTAGAAGATCTGCGAGTCTATAATCCGCCAGCTGGAGCAATTGATAGTGGAAGAGGATGAAGAAGATAGAGGCTACATCACAGCCAAGGATTTCATGAATGACTTTGCCACTGAAGAGTTCCTGACCAAGAACATCAGAGTGAGACCAGTGAGTGGAATAACCAGAGCTGATGATGAGACAAGAACCTAGGGAGGTGGCGACTACACCCACTATCCAGTGAAGAGTATGATGATGACCGGCGATGGCGGAGAGGGAGACGAAGAGAAGTTTAACAAGATGATTAACATCGACATGGAGGAACAGAGAAAGAACATCAAGACTAAGGTTAGTATTTATCAAAGCAAGCTTTTTTATAAATGGAGTGGTTCTCATAAATTGTCTATAGAGAGAGGAGTTTGCGAGAAGAAAGCAAATCGAAGAGGAGAAGAAAGCCAAAAAGAAGAATAATTGAGCAAGAAAAAAACATCCAAAACCAGACAAATCTTATTTAGGGCCTACAAACTCTAGAGAGAAGCAGTTTTAATAAGCTGCTTTATAGTTTTAATCTCTAATTACCAAACTCAAAGCATTTAAACTTATAGTTTTCTTCGATAGAACTCATATATATTTCGGTATTTATATAGAAAATACCGATTTATAGTTCCAAATTTAAACAAGAAACATTTAAAATTCATGAAAATCCCTTTGAGAACTTTTGCAAGTTAAATTTTGATTGTTCTTAATTTGATTATAACATTCATTAGCTGTTTTATTTAAGTAAGGTGATAATAACTCTTCGTCAATTAGATCTTTGCCTTACTCTTTCGCTGGTGTTCATCTTATTTATCAATTAATTATTTAGTTAAACCACTCACACACATAATATTCTTGATTTAGCGTTGATTTTCAAAAGTTTAAATTAATCTAGTGGCTGTTGACAAACGTTAGAAGAGAGCAGGCTGAGGTTCCTGATGTAGTGCTCCTGGTTTCCTGGCAGTTTGAAATTCTCACGTCTATTCTAGTGGAGATCTATTTAAAAGTAGGAATTAAATTAAAAGCACACCTTAATTAATTAAAAATCACATTTGCGCATTGGAAGTTTAGACTATTGGAACATTTTGGGATTAGACTATTGGAACATTTTAGTAGGAATTTTATAGTGTGTAAAATAAAAGCGCATTCCTGATTTAATTAGAGTGTAATTGTTCCAATAGTCTAAAAATGAGGGGGAGTGGTTTGGACATTGCAAATAAGAAGGCGTAATATATTTAGTCCAATTATAAATATTTTCCTAGTAAGATTAAAATGAAGCACTGACACCAGGGCCGCACTCGTAGCTCAGTTCCCTCAGACAGAGCAAGGGTGATAAGCATGCCACTCCATCTTGGTGCCCTCATGCGCAACGTCTCTAAGCTTGTGCATTGGCTGAACAGGGGAGCCCACCTGGCTTGGACAAGCCTACCGGGTAGAGATGAAGGAAGCGGGAGGCAATATTTCCATTCAGAGCCGGGAGGTGACTGTGCACTTAGAGAGGGAGAGGCATGGAGGAGCAGGGTCGCTTGACGCGCGTATAGGGCAGGCGGAGAGCTAACTTCACAGATACAGTCACAGAAGACATGTTGAGTCTGAACGACACCGATTCCGCCTCGATGAAGCTCAATAGTATAGACCTTGGTTTTGAACTTTTTAAGGCTTATCTAATTCTGCAACTTAATCTTAAATATTACGCCTTCTTATTCGCAATGTCCAAACCACTCCCCCTCATTTTTAGACTATTGGAACAATTACACTCTAATTAAATCAGGAATGCGCTTTTATTTTACACACTATAAAATTCCTACTAAAATGTTCCAATAGTCTAATCCCAAAATGTTCCAATAGTCTAAACTTCCAATGCGCAAATGTGATTTTTAATTAATTAAGGTGTGCTTTTAATTTAATTCCTACTTTTAAATAGATCTCCACTAGAATAGACGTGAGAATTTCAAACTGCCAGGAAACCAGGAGCACTACATCAGGAACCTCAGCCTGCTCTCTTCTAACGTTTGTCAACAGCCACTAGATTAATTTAAACTTTTGAAAATCAACGCTAAATCAAGAATATACTCATCACATTGTAAAATTAGTTACAATCAAACCTGTCACAAACATGCACATACAAATTACAAAGCTATTAAAATTATATAGATAGTCATATATGTGGATGTGTATGAATCTTAATTTTATTAAGAGTGGACTTCTTTTTGGAGCAGAGAAGGTAAATAAGTCCGACATGCTATATCTAGGACTTTACAGACAAGGGCCTCATGGACAATAATTAACACATCAAGAATGAATGTGAGTTCAGATATAACATGAGAATCAGTAAATACGTAGTCGCCATTATTCCTCAAATTATTAAACTTAAAAGGAGTTGTTATGAATTATATTTATGAATGTCGTTAATTTGTTCAATGTGATGATCTCTCTCATAAATCCACTCTTCTAATTTAACGGCGAAGGCGCTCTCAACACAGATTCTCTATTTCTCTAGATTCAAAAAATGATAAAGGTTTACTAATTTATTAGATGACTTATGACATTTCTCAGCTTTGGGTTTCTGCTGCCTTATTCTTTTCAATAATAGCTTCCAGTTACTTGAACTATAAAAATATCTGCTAGTTATTTTATAATTTATTGATGGATGCAGATAAGATAAAGTACTTTGTAGTCTCAAGCTACTGTATAATCCTTAAATTTATAATATATTTTTTAAAGAGTAGTATAAAAGTAAGAAAGAAAAAATCTCAGAAATTTACAAAACCATCATAGTATCTTCCATCTCTTCTTAGCTATACTTACTTCTCTTTCCCGGCGTATTACACATAATGAGTTCACTTGATAAAGTAAAATCCTTATATAATAGGAACAATTTCTCACAACATGATTTACTTTGCTTATTTTGGCTGTCCATTTTATAAGTTTAATAATTGCAAATATAGATGGTGGTAGGGATATTTATCATTGACAACACTCAGCTGCTCATTGCTTAAATTCTAGCTAGCGTAGTCTACATCCCCGCATTTCTAGTTTCTTTTGACCAAGCCAAGAGCCATCGAATCTTTTATCAAATCCTATAAGATTCATTTTAGCTTATGTGAATCCTGACTTTCACTCTTGCATTTCTTTTGATGATAGTAGGAGTTTACATAAAATAATTAAGTGTTGAGCTGTTCCGCAGCATATATTCTTCTTAGAGTATGAGCGAGAAAGATATTTTTTATTGGTAAGTACTCCCAAATCCTTCTAAATAGAGTAACTCCAACAAACAGAATACATTAAGAGTCGGGATCCATATTAAGTTCCAAAACCAAGAGCTTATAATATCCTATAATTAATATTTATAAGATAAAAGATAGACTGGGAAATAAATAATGCAGAATTAATTTTAAACTTAAATTAACCGTCTTATTTAAGAAATAAATTCAAACCTTATCGATAGCTTCTTTTGATGTAGAATTTAGGCTATGAACAATTTGAGAGTAAAGTTTCAGATAATTTGCACTAGTTCTTTTTGTTGCTAATTCTAATATTTTTGCTCAAATAATTATTGAAGCAAGCACCTCTGCTTATGCAACTTTTAAAATACTTTTTATAATTAAAAATAATAATCCTATGACAATAAGAAGATTGTAATAATTCTTGAAAGTTAAACACTAGATTTATGATATAAAACCAAATTTCTCCCTGAAAGAGGATTAGAAGTTTTTAAAAAACTTAATTTACTCAAGTGAATAATCTAATTATAGCGAAATGGAGATAGTTCGACTGGTCATTCTTTTCTGGGGTTTCAATATCTTTAATTTCCCAACTATGGTAGAGGAGATTCACTAACTCCAGTAGAAGAATGTCTTTATATAGCACATCTTTATTCAATATACTTAATGAAATGTTGAGTTCATGAAAATGCTTGAGGAAAACGAAATCCATGCGGCCTCCTTGGTTCATGAACTTAGAAACCCACTTAACTCGTAAGTTTACATAAAATTAGCTCTCTGAATTAAACTATTGTGTTATCTTACCCTATTTCGAGATTGATGGGGACAATTACACTCTTGGAGAAATCTTTTGGCCCGAAGAACATTCAGACATCAGAAATCTTCTCAATGGCCAAGTCTTGTGGAGAGCATCTTCACACTCTAATTGGAAACTTGCTTGAGTACTCAAAATTAAAGGCAAAGAAAGTTGAAATCAACAAGACTGCTCAAATTTCTACACTAACATGTGTGTTAAATTAATGCTTTTGATCTAAAGGCAAATGTAAAGAGGATTATCAAAATGAACTTTCTCAAATCATAGGAGAAGTAGAATAAACTGAACTACTTTATATCTAGCAACTTTCCTAAGAAGGTAGTAACAGATGAGCAAAGAATGAATCAGGTCCTTATTAATTTGATATCCAATGCCTTGAAATTTACAGACAACGGATCTGTAAGTGTATACTTGGGATGGCGACCTGGCTAATCCACTGTTGACTCTAATCAAAGACTAAGCACATAAGAAGAAAGTTCCCCTCTGCATTTCCAAGAATAGAGAAATCTTTTCAAAGCTCTTATATTCAAAGAATGTATGCTAATTATATTAAAAGCGCTAGTAGAATTTGATGAGGAAACCTATATGAATCATTAGCTAATAGCAATGGAATTTAGGGAGATGCTTCTAATGACTCACTTTCTGAACGACAAGTTTCATTGCCTATGATAACTGAAAACGGAGGCAGTTATCACTTTGCTCATTATAGGCAGCCAGTAAATGGTTCAAATGGAACTATGAACCATAATCAGTCTCAACAGTAGTAAGCATGGAACAATTTTTTCAGCCCCAATGGAGTAGCTCAATCTAATTAAAACCAAGCAGGAGCTATGAGGCCTGGTCAATTTAACTTTAACTAGATGAATGAAGGAGATTTCTTCAGAGTTCCTTCTGCTCTAGAGTTTGAAATATAGTCCACTAGAAAGGTTAGCAGAAGTATTTCAGATAACAGGGCAAATGATAACTTCACTTAATTTCTTTAAGTTTAACTTCAACCCCAACACCAGGAACTTTTCGTTCAAGGGGGCAGATGCAGAGAACTCCGCAAGCGTGATCAAGACGTTAAAGAGTGAGAAGTATACCCTCAGCGGCTTCCCACCTATGGATTAAGAATTATTGAAGTGGCTTACAGCAAAAGATATATTATTATGTTCAACTTTTTCATGCAGGCGGTCCTAGGGAGAGCAACAGTACAGTCAACAATCAAAAGTTTATCGAAGAAGTCGATCAGTTTCTTCTTGGTGATCAAGATCTTAACTTTGGATAGTTTTAATAAAGCGACAAGGGAGGCGATACACTCCATCATATTCTAAAAAATTTAGGACTCTCCTCTAATTTTCAATTAAAGAGTAAGTAAAGATGAAATTTAAGATAAATTTAGTAAATCAGTGTCTCTCTTACTTGAGTAGTTTTAAAGTAGCTTTACAAATAAATGTTGAAACTAGTATCACATTAAGTGGTCTGTTATCTTTTAGTGTTTAATCTTTTTCCATGGTCAAAAGTTTAATTACTTATTTTATTAATATTAATCGATTATTCATTAAGGCAAGAATGTCGCTCAAAAATTTGCTGCACTAATTTAACAGCCTAAGCTTCCTCGAGATGAGACAGCAATTCAGCTTCTTTGATGATGACTCGGACATTATGGAGAAGGCACTCATAGAGGACAAAGACCATTTTAAAAATGAGCTCAATTTCAGATACATGGTTTGAGTCCATCGGTATATAGTCGGAGTTCTGATTTATACTCTAAAATAAATATACACATGCTTTAAATATCCTTTTTACTACTGATTGGAATTTTCAACCTCACGATATCACTCATACTTCCTATTTTCCAATATAATAGCTATGAAGCTATAGATGCTGCCCATCCATGCATCACTAAAAATGGTGATAGATCAAACTCACTCACATTTTTAATTGTATTTTAGGCGTAATTAAATTTCAGATAATCTATGATTCAGCACATATTATAAACATAGCAATGAACTTTTTCGCAATAATTGGTACTATTTTCATGCTTATTTTCTCCATAGATACTAAAAATATTTAAATGCAGGATTCATCTTTGATGAAGAAACTTGTTCTGAGTGGTTTCGTTTTCAAAGTAAGTAGACATAGCTAACTTTATACTAAACTGTTGAAGATATTTTCACCTTTTGAATGAAGTGTATTCCTGATAAGAAATATTCCTTATCTCAACTCTTTCATTCTCAAAATTTCTTCTAGTTTCTTGTTGGAATCTTAATTCTGAATTCGGCACCCCTTCTCGTCACACACGTCATGTCGGCTTTCGTCTACATAGAAATATTCAGGGTTTCATTTGAGAGGGATAATAAAGCAAAGATTTTCGGAAACATATAAATGAAAATGGAATTTAATGTAATTAGAAACAGCATAAAGGTCTTTGCAATTTTAGTTGGAGTTTAATTAAATAAGCTATTTTTAAAGGAGTTGAGATGCTTAAGTGCTTTTTCTATGGCGAGATTATGACAGCTAAGGACATTTTCTATTCGTAAGAATTTAGAATTATCTATTAAGCATGTATATATAGAGAAATGGAAATCATAGGCATACTGATATCTTAATTTCAAAAAATCCTTTTCTAAGATATTTAATACTGATGATGTTTTGGATTTTGGCCACTTTAAACTATCCCCTTTTAGTAGATGAAATTCTTAAACTGTAGACTAGGAAGATGCAGTTACATGAGACTATTTAGGATAATGAGATTCATGCCGCTTCTCTGGTTCATGAACTTAGAAATCCCCTTAACTCGTAAGCTTTGGTTTTCGCTCTCATTCATCCTTAGTCTAATGGGAACTGTTACACTTCTCGAGAAATCTTTTGGCCCAAGATGTTTCTAGACAACTGAGCTATTTGGTATAGCCAAATCCTGTGGAGAACATTTACACACACTCATAGGAAATATTCTGGAATTTTCGAAACTCAAGGCTAAGAAAGTAGAGATTAACAAGACTGCTTATATATAAAGTATTAAACTCTTAGGCATAGAGTATTTATCTGATTGTTAAACTGCTTTTGATTTGAAAGGAACATAAAACGCATTCTTAAAATGAACTATCTGAAATCACAGGAGAAAAATAACTCCTTACAGTTTTTCATCTCATCAAACTTTCCCAAGAAGGTAGTTACTGACGAACAAAGAATCAACCAAGTTCTGAGTTATAAATTACACCAAATCTCATTTCACATTTTACTTTCTGATCAACCTAGTTTCTAACGCTTTGAAATTCACAGATCAAGGGCAAGTAGGAGTATTCTTAGGATGGAGGCCTGGCTTCAGCTCTGCTACCTCTCAAGAATACTTAGACGGCCTGAAAGAAAGCAACTCATTCACATTTATCCCTATAAGTTCTCAATAATTACAAATAATTACGTATGTAATTGAACTATCATGAGTAAAGGCATATCTTCAAAGAATTTTTAACTGAAACGGACGATATGAATCTTGGCGAAATGATCTCCAATGATTCTATCTCAGAAATACAAGCTTAGTACCAAGATCACACCGTTTCAGATTTTGCAGGACACAACTTCAAAACAAATTATCTTGCTTGCTCATGCTTTTATCAACTATCATAAGATCCATGGGAAGAATGCTATCTTAGTCAGCGAGATTAGCCCTAACATGCACCTGAATCTCGATATTCAACAAGATGACGAGGTTAAGGTTATAAGATGCTCCTCTTAAAAGCGACCTGATGATCTTTAATATGTTTGCATAATATGATAACTTCAACCCCAACACCAGGAACTTTTCGTTTAAGGGGGCAGAGGCAGAGAACTCCGCAAGTGTGATCAAGGCGTTCAAGAGTGAGAAGTATACCCTCAGCGGCTTCCCACCCATGGATGCAGCAGAATCTTCTTATGGACTGGCAGTGGGAATGCCAAATGGAACTCCCGCTAATAATGGGTAGAATAAAAAGATGGCGAACGATTATGCTACGGCAGGCTATCTCAAAGAGAGCAGCATTAAAGCTCATAGTTTAAAAATATCGTAAATATGATGAATAGTTTCTTCTTTGTTGAAATGGAATTAAATTTGGAGGAGGTAGCAACTTGCAAAGTAGCAAGGGAGGCGATACCGTCCAAAGAGAGTCTCATGCAACTCCAATGTTTGAAAAAAGTCCAGCCCAAGAAGAATTCAACAAAGAGGGGAAAAAAGTTAGAGATTTACAAATGTCTCTCGTAGTCGAAGACTAAAACAATGAAGATACATTTGACACTTTTGACATGCCAATAGATGAATTTCAATCATTTAGAGATGATTTAAATCCAAGAAATGATTTGGCTCAAAAAATGTAAGCCTCGAAACTCATAAACATGAAGATATTTACCCATTATCATTTGTTCTATTTAAGAATGTGCTGCTAGAGAACAATAACATGGAGAATGACCTCAAGTTAGATATTGTGAGTTATGGAACACCTAAGCAAGATTTTATCATATTTGTAATTATTTGAAGAAAATGCAGGCATCACAGAACAGCAAAAGCGAATCATAGATTTAGTCGTCAACAATCATAAAAAGGCTTTCTCTGATATTCCTTTCTTCCAGGTTCCAGAATTGGATTCCTAGCAATACCTTGAAACTTTAAGGGAAGAGCAAGTTACTCATCGAGGGTTAGATGCGACGCTGAACTCTTTTAAAGAGCAGTTCGACAACAAAAATGATTTCAGGGCTAAGTTCATGCAAACTTATAATCCCTCACGGACTTAGGCCTCAGGTTCAGGTAGGAGAAATGAAGAGGAGGAAACTAAAATTGCAAGAGGGCATTCATCATTTAAAGTTATGTTTATATAATCTTTTATTCCTATGAGCCTAGAATTTGTAACGATTTTGAACTGCTTCATCAATCGATACAGCAATGCAAAAAGCATAAAAATTCTCCCTCAAAGAAAAGAAGCTCTGCAATTATTCCGGCTTCCATCAAAGTCAATATATCTTATAGTCTCTCTTGCAGAAATTTTGAACTTTTTAAAGAGTAGGTTGAGCAGACTAAAGCAAATTTTCAAACACAGTAACAAATGTGAACTCACTAAACGACATTGCTCCATTCCCAGGACATAATTCAGAGTAGCATCTCTCAAGAAGAAAGATAGAGCCTGAGCTTGTACTATTCAGGCCCTCTGATGAGAAAGAAGAGGTGAAGGAAGATGAGGAGCCTATGTTTTTGGCATAATACAACAGTTAAAAGAAGAGTGATTTGAGCTTGATGCGCCATCAACATAAGTTAAGTCTCATGGACCATTAATTCTAAAATGAAGTAGCTGGTCAATTTGACTTGAAGGAAGAAGCTCACTCACCTGATTATTAAAAAATTGCACTGGCTATTCTAATTTAAACCTATTTCCTATTATGTGAAAGGCAGTGGGAATGTTTTCGAGTATGAAGGTAAAAACCGACCGCACCTTAGTGATGCCTTCAAGACTTAGTATCAAACTCCACATCTGGGCCCTGATCCACAAGAGAGAATAAAGAAGAACATGATGGATAAACTTGACTCTCCCTAGACTTAGCTTTTGATTAACACCTCCTCTCAAGGTAATTTACTGGAAAATCAGCTGAGCAATGGGTTTGACAAAGATCACAAGGGGAGGAAGATGTCCTTCCCCTTTGAAAAGAGCAATTATCAGAGGATTAACAAGATATAGATAGCTGGCATGCTTCACAAGTTCGAGGAGATGCAATTGAGCCATCAAAGTTAACAAATGGACAATAATCTGGCTTTGCATAAAGAGATTGAATTAGAGCAGCCTCTCATTTAGACCAGAGAAATTAAGATAGATAGGAGGAACAAGGCAAGAAGAACTAACTTAACCTCCTAGAATAAATGGAGGTTAAGTTTTCTTCCAGAATTAAAAACTCTGCTCTATTTTATTAAAAAGAATAGCTGAGTTTAGAAAACTAAATGTTTTGTTTGTTGCTCAAATACAATAGGACTAAACACTGATTATGGGGGAGATAGTTGTGGAAGAAGCTCCTCTTGAGTAAGTTCCCTCAGTGAACGAAGCTTAGTAAATTAGTAGAGCCGATCCAAACTCTCTATTTCCTCTCATTGCTCAACCTCACCAAGTAAACCAGACCTAGCAAGATAGAAATCAGTCATCAAGCACAGATCCTGACTAGTATTAACACATTGAATACGCAGCCTAACTCAAATCAACCTAAAAAGAAAAAGCCAAGGGCAATTAAAATCAGAGTGGGAGGTTTAGATGCTCAAAATTTACATGCCAACAGATCTTTTAATACTTTTAAATGCCCAAGATCATTCAACGCCTATTCTCAATCCTCAAACTACTATAAAGTTAGGCGAATGAAGTGAAGGAGTCAAAGATTAGCAAGTCTCCTCCAATCTTCTATAAAAAAAGCAAAGTCCTGAAGAGAAAAAGGCAAACTCACATACAAAGCCACCTTAACACAAAACTAATACAGTTTAAGCTCTTTAGAAAGCTGGTTAGGAGGAGTAGATAATACCATTCAGAGCAAATAGTAACTGCTTAGATGATATTCAAGTCAATAATGAGCAGGGGGGTAAGACCTTTCAATAAAAATATTTTAAATTATAAAGAAGTCTAATGAACAATTTATAATTTATGTAAGTTCAACATAAGCAACGACTAAAAGATGCAGATGAGGAATGATTTAGGACTAGATAGCTTCCAGTAGGCTTATGGGAATAAATCTCCCTCTTTCAAATCGAAATTGAGAAAGCAGAGCTCATTTTTGAATAGGGTGGTGAATAACAATGTTCCTGTCTTTAGTCTCAAAGAATAACAGAATAGTTTGGTGGATTTGGATTCGATGCTTGTTTTTTGATCTGGAAATAATGAGAATGGTGGGGATTCAAAGCGGCATCAGCATGCTGGAAATGGAATGCTCTAATAACAAGAGAGCATCCTCTCCACTGGCAATTTCAACACCGTAGCTTCTGCCATCAATAATACTAAGGTTCTAACTCCTGCTACTGAAAAGGCCTCTCTTTCGAGCAACAACAACAATCACAACTTTACAAACTAAATGTGTTTGAATTTATGCCTTTGCAGATGCTCAGCTACAAGTGAAGAGATAAGAGTAAGAGAGTAGGGGTAATAAACTAGAAACTATCGAGGAAGTCAAAAGCAGTCAAGTGCCTTCAACTAGTTTCAATTTTCAATCCATAAAGCAAATCCATACCACGCAGGCAGTACCTACTCTATCACCCAGCATCGTTCATACTCAAAACACAAACTTAAGTCACTCATCTTCACTAGCAGGGGCTCCTGGCTCACAAGAACAGCTAAATGTATCCAACTACCTCTAAAATAGGCCGCCTCATCTCATTCAATCATAAAAAGAATTGATCATTGAATTTTCAACAGAAGAGCTATCAGTTTCAGGTAAATAGACCAGTCATGCTAGATCATGATTCATTCAGAAGCATTTTAAATACTTATAACAATTTGCAAGAAAAAAGCCTGGCTTCAAAGCTAAATGCATAGCTTTGATGATTCTGGGCTGAGATCCAATATCAAGATATTAAAAGTTAGCAAATGTATTAAATAATATGGTTTTAGGTCCAGCAACAGCAGGATATTTCAATCAGAGCACCAACGGCCAAACCAATTAGCAAACTCCTAAATCAGCAATCCCAAAGAAGCAGCAAAATTAAAATCTCAAGCCTGTCATGCAAAATCTCATGCAGCAACCCAGCAAAGGTATGTTAGTCAGGGTTAATAGAGCTCCAGATCATAACGTTTTTATTTATAATGAAATTAAAGTTTCACCAACTGGACATCTAAATTTCCCCAAATCTGGCACCATGAACAACCTAGATTCAAATAAACTTGTCGAGATTGTTCATCTTTAATAAACTTCTTTATCAATTATTTTAGCTAGCAGCAAAGTTACCAACCCGAGGATGGACTAGAGAGAAGTAATACAGCTTATCCTATAACTACCTCTCATCTTTAAGCGAATTAACCTCTCAACAATAACCTCACTCGGTTCAGTACCATGGGCTTTGGAAACTTTGCTGCCTAATTTTAGCAGTCCTTGACAGAGAACTAATATTAATTAGAGTTAGTAATATTAATTTAAGGAACAATAGTCTGATGGGAATGGGAACGAATTAGTCAGGATACTAGTAATATCAGGAAAGAGGAGTAGTTGAGATAATAGTAAAAGACTCTGGCATAGGTATTTCTGAGGAGGGTCTAAAGAAACTTTTCAAGCCCTATCAGCAAGCAGACAAATCTTATGATTAAATAAGACTATCTTTTTAAAGACAAAGACAAATCCATAACTGGGAAGTATGGAGGAACAGGTTTGGGGCTGTGCATTTGCTGGGAACTCGTTCAGTGTATGAATGGTAAAATAGAAGTTCAGAGTGAGGTTGGCAAAGGCACTCAGTTCATAGTAAGCATCCCTCTGGAAGATTTCTTACCCTTTTTTAAAGTTAAATAGGAAGTGTCTGCTGACATCTCAGCTTATGTGGATGAGAATGATTTTGAAATAGATATCAGGGATTACGATATGAAGAGCTACGAATTCCTAGTCCTCAACAGAGAAAGAAGCTTCGCCATAAATCAAATCAAGCAAGTCTTCCAGAAAAGTTAATGTGAAAATAATGATTGAAAATTTTCAGAAGGTTAACAGCAATGTATACTTTAAAGAGCCAAAAGAGATCCTGCAAGATGAAAAGATAAGTCTCTGCCAATTTTTCAAATTAGAGAAGACATTCAAAGCCTTCATTTTATAGTGTTTATTTTTGAATCATAGTAGATTATCAATCTATCCGCTAGCAAGCTGGAAATCTTCTTCAGATTCTGTCAAACTAAATAGACACTATGAAGGTTGATAACAACAATAATCACAACTCTAATTAAAGTGTAAATCAAACGAGTTCTGCCTCTTAAATACAAGGACCTGATTCTGGCCAGTCCTCACAGGTTAGCATTTAAGTAAAGGTGCCTGTCATCGTCCTTATAACTCAAGTTTTAGATTTAAACTTAATGATGTTGCAGTATGTATATATTTAGACGAAACTAAGATAAAGAGAGCTGAGAATATCTTCGTCATTAAGGTTCCATTTGATGTAAGGGCTGTCAAAAAAATTCTCTACTTCTTGAAACGCTACTACATGAATTAGCTAAACCACTATCGCATCAAGAATCAACAGGGCTTAATATCTAAAGTGGAATCTAGAGAAGAACTGCCGCACAATAACTCTTCCTAATCCAAAGATATGATGCTTCAATAGCAATCAAGTAAAGCGATTTTAATTTAAAAATTTGCTTTTCTTAAGTAGATCAAATCAATAATCTTAGCAAGAGGATAAAGTTTCATCCTCTCAAAATCTAACAGTGCACATGCTTTAGCAAGAAGCCCCTAATCAGAACCTAAAGCAAGGCCAGCCACTATTTTAGAGATCCAACTCTAATAGATCGGCGAACCCCTTGATGTTCCCGAACGTCTACGAGTCCTAGTGCTCTGCAGCTGCAAATAATCCTCTCTACAGTATGTATGCTAACTCAAAGAAGATATACTAATATGCCCTAAATTTATTTTTACGATAAGAGTTTGAACCTTAGAAGTTACAGTCAGCTAAACTAAATTAGAGAGACCGATCAAGATATGGACTAACTTATGACTCTTTAGCATCAAAGCTCTTTAGGTGCAAGCATTCCTCTTTAAGGTACTCACTATAGTGAGATTTAATTTACTTCTTACTATAATGGGAATCAGAGTTCGTCTTCAAACAACAACAACAATAACACAGTTCAGAACACACTAGCTGACTATTCAAATCAAGCGAAGGGAGACCTTTCGCCAGACTTCCTCGCCTATCGATATGGGTTTGGGCCTCTTGGTGGTAGCAACGGAGCCATGAACTCGCACCGCAGTAACATGAGCTACAAGATGAAGTTGAATTCTATTAAGAAGCCCTCAGACTCAGGTGGTTATCTGAACTTATACTCTGAGTAAGAGTAGTACGCAATGGTTGTGAATGATGAGCAATTCACTCTTAAGATTACAAGCATGCTGCTAGATGTTGCCAGACAGGAGTGCGGAAAGATGTTTGGAATATTAACAGCCTCAGATGGAAAGGAGGCAGTTGAAAAGTACAAGGCCATCCCCAACATAAAGCTCATCTTTTCAAATGTGAGAGCAGATTGAGTGTTGTTAATTTAATTGATCTTGATGGACATTGAAATGAAGACCATGGATGGATATGAAGCGACAAAGTTAATCAGGGAGCATGAGGACTTGCAAAAATGCTCAGAGAAAGATGGATGCAGCATTTCATACATCGTAGGAGCAAGTGGAAATTCCTCGCAACACCATTTCAGGCATTGCTAAAATGTAGGCATGAATGAAGTTGTAGTTCTCCCACTCGGGAACAAAAAGATTACTAGCTTTAAAAGTCTTTCGTTTTTTCTTATCTATTTATTTAAATTACAGAGTGGATTAATAATCTCTTCTGAAACAAATTGAATAACTAAAATTGTAAGTGAAAAATACATAAAAGACCAAAAGATACAAATCATAATTGAAAATTTATATTTCTATCAATAATTCTTCAGCATTCATTCTCTGCAGGCTAATAGCTGTGCAAATAAAATAGCTAAAGATATAATTTCTACTAAAGTGTGAAGGAATAAAAAAGACAGAGGCAAATAAATAATTGAAATGGGAAATACATGCGGATGCTGCGCTACTGAAGAAATGAAGATCAAAGATAATGCATTGGATGAATATTTTATAAAATTATATCACACTATATTTAATTGAGTTGAATATATAAAGGTCCATCACGTTCAAAAGCTGCCTCATAAGTGCCCTAAGGTTGCAAAGCAAGAATTAAATCTTCATTTAAAAACCAAGCTAGATAACTTGCAGAGATACAATAAATGTCAAGTCAATATGGAGATACTGGACGAAACTTCAAGAAGGCAGGATCTTCAAACTCCCGAATCGCCAAATAACTATGCATTGGGTGAATATTAATTTTTTGAATCTATAAACCTTGAAATGCTGGAGGAGGTTTGCGGTATCAATAACTCATACTATCCAGAAACTCTAGTAAAAGGAGCTGAGGAGGGTTCTAGTGCAAACGGGCCGGTCTCTAGATTTGGGATTGATGCCACTTCTACTGAAGATATTGGGATTGAAATGAAGAGGGAGCAACTTCTACAAATGAAAAGAATAGAAGAGAGAAGGGAATTATATATCGATGGAGATGCTGGAGAAGGTGGAAGACCTCTTGTGAGGAAGCCAGACAATCCATACATGGAGATTGATTTGATAGATCCTAACGACCCTGTACTTTTCGAAGGAGAGGTTTAAAAGTACAAACCTGGATTCTAAGCGCAGTTTATTGACAGATGTCTAATAAGAATTAAATTTTAATAAGAAGATGGGTTTAAGTTACTCAAAAAGCGTTTAGATATTTCGTGAGTAGGCCTGCAAAAGACTGCCCTGTTATCAAACCACTTTTAGCTATCCCTATCCTCGGAATAAAGAGTGTGGAACTAGTAAACTATGAGCTCCCTCTCAAGAAAACAGACATGAAGGCTTTGGAGCTTGCAAAGCATCAGTTCGAGCTGTTCTTGAAACAAGATTTTGTGGACTACTATAGACTTAATGAAATTCATTATTCAAAGTTTACAAATATTATTTGTCATTACTACTATATGTCTTCTATGTTTGAGAAGCATTTTTCCCCAGACGGTAAGAGAATAAACACTGGCTTGTAATTTAAAAGCAAAAATTAGTCTATAAATTTTATCTTTAGCTGGCATTAAGTTCTTGGAGAAAAACAATGCAGCCAGTAAAAAGTTCTCTCCTCAAGAGAAAAGGCAATAAAGAGCAAGATTTGAAGGAGAAGTATCTCTCTGAGGAAATCAATCAACTTGAAGAGCCTTTGCAAAATGCAGCTATGAACTCACTAAACACTCACAATGGAGCTTGGACAAACAGAGAGGAGATGTGGATCTTGGAAGATAGAAGGTTGCTGTTTGCTACAAAGACTGACTTAGCTAGCACAGAGTGGGTCAAAGTAATTGATGAATTAGTTGCAGAATACGAAAAACCAGTTTATCACGTTTGAACCAGAATTAATAAAAACTTTCTAAGATGATAGGTTTTTACTCGTATGATATGAGCAAGATATCTTAAATCTTTGAAAGTAATAAATCCTATATCTTGCCATTAAATTTGTAAAAGATTGAGCTTGGATTCCAAAGAAAGCTCAATTAATCAAGAAAGGGTTTCTTGCCTTAGAAGGAAATACTCATTATCCCCTTAAGGGCAAATTTAAACTTAAAGGATTAGTTAGGTTTTAAAACTGAAAATTAATCTTAAAGTTGATGTTGCTTCAACATCAGCAAGCACCAGGGACAGGCATCATCAATCCACCATCGATGTCGTCGTCATCATCATCATTATCGTTTTCCTCTCCATCAGATGATTCACTGCTCTCTCCTTTTTAGCCTCTTCTGGCAACTCCTTACCAGTCATCAAAGTGTGCATCCTCGTCTTCTTCCTCTTGAGCCTAGACATCCTCTCTATTCTTCTAGTCTTACTTTGTCTCAACTCCATTCTTCTTTTCACCCTCAATTGTTCCATTGTCCTCCTCTTTCTTTTCTTCTCTAAATTCAAGTCCTTAGTCATCTTTCATTCGAAGATATAAAGACTCTTTAAGCAAGAGTGCTATCATACTTACCTTCCCTTTAGCCACTTATTGATAAGCTTCTCCTTGTATAGCTCTCCGAGAGCAAGTGGGATCATAACTCTGCCCTGGTTAAGTAGTCCTTAGTGCTGGCTATCTACAAAGTTTTGCAAATCTCTAAATCCTTAGAGCATTTTCTACCCCTGATTGATTTCCTGATGAGTTCCCTCAAGATTGTTTGCTTGCTGGCTCTCTCTAGAGTTGATGTCGCCATCCAAGTTATACTTGGTCGCCTCTTTGAGCTGTTGCAGCTGAGTTCCAATCATGAATTTCTAGAAAACTCCCTGGTCAAGCATCTTGTAGAAGTCATTTCTTTGTTCGTCAGTGGCGGCGCTTGTGATGGGAGTCTTAACTTTTCCTTGTTGATCTACAAGTTTTTGCTACTCTGAGAATTTGTGCAAGAACTGCTAGTTCTCTGGCTGCTGCTCATGCATGCCTCTGTTTTGATTGAAGTTTTAGTTCATAGAGAACTTCTTCAGCTGATTCTAAACAAGCAAGCAAGTTTAGAGATTGTTGCACTTTGTGAAGGAAGCGAGATTGGATATAGATTTTCTCATTTTTTGGTAGTTTGTTAAATCAATAAGAGAATCCAAAATTTTAAATTACAAATTAGACAACGAGATCCCTTTAAAAAGACTCTCTTGTTAATTATGAAGTGATTTATTAAATGAGCCATATTTTAACAATTTAGCTTTGGTGGAAGACCCAAAATGATAATTATAGGCTTGTAATAATAATTAGGAATTAAGTTCCCCTAACTAGGGCATATAATAACTTAATAGATTTAAAGTTAATCCACAGGTGTAACTCGTTGATCAGTTGTGCCACGTCACGTGAAAGCTCACACATATTATAGGCTTGTAAAATGGATAATTGCTTTAAGAAAAATGAATGTAGTTGAACGTACCTCTATGATTTGCTGAAGTTGCTTCTTGTTGTTATTGAAATAGGGTCTCATTTCAACACGAAGCAAAATACTGGCCTTGTTCACTCTATTCAAATTGTTCATTATAGATTGAGTTTAGGGGAGTGAAGGGTTATAGCTATGAAGTGGAGGTGGAGGAAGCCCTGTATTATAAATAATAATAATCATGGCTCATATTAACTCAAAACCAAAGTTCTAGAAAATTTTCAACCTAATTTCACCCTTAATTCTTCAACTTACAATTGAAAATTACATTTAAAAAGAAAAGAGTTATAATGATCAAACTAAAATAATTTTTGGGTGGTATTGTAAAAAAGCTAGATTTTTATATTTTACATTAATTTAAGCTACCCCTTAATAATATTTGAGAACGACTTTACTTTCTTGAAATTTGTAGGATTATTTCTTGCAGTCTGTGGCAAACTTCTCTAAAATGTTAAAAGAGAAGACGGCCCTTTATCTGCTTTCTCTATAGTCTTAAGTTTGTCGCAAAGCTGTTATAGAGATTGGTTATCTCTCTATTTAATTGTTGCCTCCATAAACCTGGAAGACACACTTTGATATTTATCAACCAGTCTCTATATATAAATACAAAATATTAAGTCTTGAAGTCTAAAGATAATGATAAAAATCTTTAGTTTTTAAGATTGATTGAAGTCGCTGCTTTTGACTGTGCTCTATCTGTGGCATTATCTTAGAGCTAAGAATTTTAAGTATCCTTGATCTTTGGTTCTTAATTCTTCTGCCTTGCTTCTGGAGTGATTCGTTATATTCTAACGATTAGAAGATGAATCCCAAATCAATTCTGATGATTTAAAGCAATTACAATTACTATTATAGAATTTTAAGATGACTGTCATGAATTTATCTCTATGTCTGATGCTAACTTCCAAGTCTTTAAAGAGTATTATAAATACAAGTTTTAGGTATCTTGCAGTTGTGAAATGGTTTCGATTGCCTTGAAGTTAATTAGCTTTGCCAAATAAAAACTTCTCACAGTCTCTCAAAGGGTCAATGTCTGAGTTCATCTTAATTTATAATGTCTTACACAATCAATATATTCAAAAAATTTATCTTTTTGAAATTTGTGGCAGTTTTAGGTCTAGTTAGATTTTCTCTCGAGTTGAATAGAGCATGCTACTTCAAAAGCTTTTAGAGTTTGGTATGTTTATTGACGCTCTCAATCTATTCTTCAATCTGTGGTTCTTGGTTTCTAAGCTTGAAAAGCCCTATTGCAGTTGAGTTCTTGCCAGTCTAATTTGAAGGAGGAGTAGGAGAGGTCTTTGTAATTTATTAGTCGGTTTTATTAAAGTCTAAAATTTGGGGCTTTCCTTTTCTAAAGGTAGATAAGGGCCTAGATGAATTAAATACAACAATACATATTTTTTGTGATAAAATATAAGCTCTAGATTATGAATCTTACTAAGTCTCTTTGTAAATTTGTCTGAAACTATTAAACTATGAATCAGCCCTTTGGTTTTACTCTTGCTCCTCTCTCATATTCTTAAGTCTTTCATACCCAATTCTTTATTGCTTTTCAACAAGGATTTTATTTATAAATTTAGAAACTCTCCCGTTGTCGTGCTAGTTATCTGCTATCACAATTATAAAAAGGCGTAAAGGATATGTGTAGTTGCTTTTTGTTCGTTTATTTCATGAAGAAAGTCCATAATCTATTCTTTCTTCATCTATCCACGCGAAAACATTTAATAAAAAATAAGCAATGAAATGAAAACAAAGGCTTAATTGGTTCTTCGTCATCCCGCTGAGGAGCGGATGCTCCACCAGTTGAATGAGTGTTCTACCTCTCAATGCTGAAACCTGACTTAAGAGTATTTATTGAGGCGTTTGATTCTTTTGGCCTGTGTTTAGCATTTTAAGTTACTGGTCTTGAGGGCATGTCATCGCCTTCTCCTCTTAACTCAATAGATTCTTGAACAGCTCCAAGCTACTTATAGTCTAAGTCTGAGAAGTACATATTCTAAACGAGTCTAGCTGATTTAGGAGGTGGCTGTTTGAATATTTTGTAAGCTTACTAATGATTAGTAGAGTGTTAATTAACCTATTACATATGTCCTAGTTATAGATTGGCATGCTGCTATATCTGCTTCTTACGGTTGCTTGGACTTGAATCATCGACTTGGCTAATCAAGATAGATCGATCTCTTGTATTCCTGGACATCTGGGATGTGTTTCTACCCTTCGCTCCATCGACAATAGAGAGGTTGTCTTTCTTATCGAGTGGTTGGATTTCAAAGAAAGTCTTTGCCCTCTTCTAGTCCTTATGATTTTTCTACTTCTTTTGAGCACCACCTTCAACAGAGGAATCCGAATCCTAATTTGGTTCTAAGGTTTGGTGCTTTACATTTAGTCTAAAAGCTTCTTCATTAGGAGACTGAAGATGCTCTTTATTATGCCTTATATAGTCAAGCATCTACTCTATCTCTTGTTTGTCATTTCCAAATACCATCTGAAAGAGCTTTCATACTTGTACCTACACACATTTAAAATACTATAAGATTGAGCTATTGAGTTGCCTGGTTTTAAATCCGAGGTGGCTCTTTTCTACGATCTTAAGAACCACTCATAGCGAGTGAGCTGCCTGAGTTCTTAAGCCTTAGCTCCTTCTTTAGTTGAGAGAAATCCATGTGATGCTGGTGATGTTAACATACTAAAGACATGATAGTTATTTAAGAGATGAACGGGGACGTTGTAGGGTCTGTAAAAATATTTGACCTTCTCCTTTAAAAGTTTATCCTTCCTATCCTACCATCGAGCTCTCTTCCTCTCATCAAACACATTTCCTTCCAGGTCCTAAAAATCCTTCTCCTCTAACTGCTCTGAATCTATCACAGACTACTCAGATGGAGAATGCTATCAGCATAGATATTCATTCAATAAGTTAAAATAGATTAAGAATTAACTATCCTCCACCAAAAATTGATTTCCTCTCTTGCATCATTCTCTGCTTGTTCAAAGCCAGATCTCTCAATTAGAATCCGACTTTGGAGTTAACCTTCCTCACGAAGTTTCTCTAACGTGCAAGTTCCTCCTCCTATCTTACTTTCTCTAAGTGTTCTTAAAAGTTGAATCTCGGTATAGAGTTTAAGTCTATGCCCCTCGATCCAAGAAACTCCTCCATCTGTTTTAATTCTTACAGCTGCTGTCTATAGTTTGATAAGAAGCTTAATAAAGTTAGCTTACTTATTGTGAGATAGAGATCAGCTTTGAATCTGAGCCTTGTTTTTACTATTCTACTTAGGTTGGCTTGTCTTTCTAATTGGCAGGGTTTACTAAGTACTGTTTTGAAACTATTCAATGCATTTTGCTAATCAGAAAGAGCAACTCCTTTTCTTTGTCTTTAGAACTAATTTTCATTAAAATCTTCTCTTCTTCTTATCAATTTTATTTTAAATGAAATTTGCGAATATATCCTTTGACTTAGAAAATGAGATTGTAAGTGAGACGATATTAACTTGAAATCAAAGTCTCCTGTCTATTAAAAATAAACAAAAACAAGTTAAAAATAATAAAATCTATTGATTTAAGAGTTGAGTCTCAATCTAAGAGAGGAGACTTAAGATGGCTGGGATTATGGGATAGCTGTGTTTGACATCAAGAAATTTCCAGTGAGAATGGAATTAAATTCTATCTCAATCTTATCTTGTCAGTCATACCAACTATCTTATAAGCTTCTTATATTAAATTTAACTTAGCATTAAACTAGTGTCCTTGATGTTTTCATTCAAGCCATCTTTTAATAAATATCTAAATGCATTGCATATTGTAATGATTGGGGTTGGGTATTGATCAAGTTGTGGGCGGCATCAACTTGTGCGTAGAAGAGAGCCTTGTTAGAGCAGTACTAAAGAAGTATCTCAATACTTTACTCCAAAAGCATTCCTGCGATTTTAGGTGCCTCACTAAAATAAATGTGATTAGAAAATAATCCTAAAAACAAAAGTTAAATTTTCTGCTTACTCATGATATTTCTCCTCAATGAAGTCAAAGATTAAATCTCCTATAAGGTTCCTCTTTTGTTCAATTGTTTGCTTAGAGCTAAGTGCCTCCATATCCACAAGCACAAGAGGTACTACAGGTTGAGGGACTATCATTTACTGCTAAAAGACTGGTTGTTGTTGCTGTTGTTGAACTGGGAAGGGCATCTGGCCTGGCATCATCATAGGAGCACCTCCGAATTGAGGCTAAGTGGAGTTAGTAAAGGTTTAGTTAAGCTTACATTGTAACCTGGCATGGGCTGTTAGGGCATACCTCCGATGGGTGGGTACATCTGAGGCTGATTGAATTAGGGTCTAGGTTGGTAATGATCTTGTTGTTGTTGCTGATGTTGGTTTTATCCTTTCTTTAAAGTTTAATTTAATGAAATTATACTTTTTAATAGGATTGCTTCAAATCTTAAAATGAATGACACTTTTGATATTGCTACTGGTATTGGTTGCCACGAGGTGCGTTGTTTCTTGGCTTTGGTCGGTACTGAGAGTTGGACTGATGACCGTATGGTCTCTGGTGCTGGTTCTGTGCGTTGCTCTCAAGATTCTATTGGTGTGCTTAATAAGGGTTCTGTTACTGGCCAGCCGGCGCTACTCCACTTTGCATCTGTGGTCTCTACTACTGAGGTGGCACTCCGCCCGGGAACTGGGGCAGGGGCCGAGGGCCTCTGTTCTAGAAGGGCTGACGAGCGAACATCTACTGCTGAAACCTACACATATACGTTAAGATGTCGCTCTTATGCTTCATCAAATTCTCTAGCTTATAACATCATCCAATTTTATAATGATTATGCTATCATTAATTCTTAAGATTAAGTCTTCTTTATCTTATTGTGTCTTATATAAGCATATTTCTTCTTACTGTAGTAAAGGGTTGGTTCTGATGTCGTTTTCCAGGATTCTACTTTCCTTGAGTTTGTAGAAATCCACATTCAGGTTCTCACCCAAGGCAGTCTCAAAGAAAAGTTTGCTCAAGGCCTCTGAGGCTTCCTGCTTGGTGGAGAAAGCGACTTCAGCTGCACCCTTGGAGAAGACTACTCCCTCTGGGGTTCTGCCTTATTTTAAGATGCAGGACTGGACGGTGCCGAACTTTGAACAGACTTGGCGGAGTTGCTCCTCAGTAACCTATTTAATACATTAAGGCTCCATCATTAAGATACGCCTTAATATAGCTCAAATATGGGAGAATATGATTGTTTTTTATAAATAGCAATTCTTAATTCTAGTTTTACTCTTTTGATAAGTTTATCTCATATTTTTATATTGATTACCAAATACTTTCTAATAAATGGAGGAGAATACGTAATTTAAAGTAAATGTTTATTTATAATTTAGGTATTGCTATAATAAAACTTGGCTGCCTTAATTGATATACAATTAAGAGATAAATTTGATAAGGAAGTCCAAGCTTATTTATTAAGTAATCAAATGAGCTCTGTTGCTCTAATGCTATTTAAGAAGCAGAATAAGCATGATAGGAGGGGAAATAATTTCCCCTTTTTTCTGTTAGTCTTTACTCTTGATTGAATATTTTGTGAATTTGTAAACTTACAGTCTTTTTGAGTCCTCTGATGAATAGGATTCTGAGGTTTTCATTACCTATTATGTCTTTTGAGTCTCTAATTTGAGTGCTTTTGTGGTTTTTGTCGTAATATTCCACCTTCAGAGTGGCATTATCAATGGTCTTGCCATTAATTTCACTACATAATTGCTCTAAATAGATAGCATGTAAGTTATATTTCCTGGATGGCTCTTGCTGCCTACTCTTCAGTCTCATAGTTAACGTAGGCAATAGCATATGCGGATGTGTAAAAGGGGGCCTGGCTAGGGGTTTGTAAAATTTGGGGTCTCTTGATGTTCATGTTTTTGACATACCCGTACTACTTAAACAAGTTCTCAAGTGTTTCCTATTTCATGTCGAAAGGGATCATAGATTAAAATGATGATGATCACAGTACTTAAAAACTATAGAAGGGATCTTGTTCACGAAGAGATTGGTATTTTGGGAAAGGTTGAGAGGGCCTGCCATGAGTTGAGGTCTCTGAGAAATATTTCTCTGGCTCTGATCGAAAGGCAGCACTTGCAAGTTGCCTTCATGCTTTGAAAGCGATTTCCCATCAAGCTACAAGAGTATGAGAATATATTGGAAAGAGCAAGAAAAAAAGACTTGCTAGAAATTTGCGCAAAATTAATGTTGCTTGTATTATTCGTAATATGTATGTAGGTAATTACCTGTTAAATAGCTGCTTTGGCTTCTTCCTCAGTTGAGAAGTCAACATAGGCAGTTCCTCTGGACTTATGAGTTTGGGGGTCCTTTAAGATCTATGGAACAGTTTAGAGGTGATAGAATTTTTACCAAAACACTGAGCACCGACCCAAGCTTGGAAACATCCTCAATCAGGTCTGCCTCTGTCACTCCTGTAGGTAGAGACCTTTCATAAATGCACTTATTCATCATTGATTAGCATTTTTACCTAATGAAAATACTAGTGGTAGGGTTGTAGTCACCCTGACTGCCAATGCTTTGTTCAAGAGTCTTGCCAGCAAGTTGCAGTTGCTTTATCTTGCCCAGAGCACTCACCACTATTTCATTAAACATTAGCATGAGAGCATTTAGATAAAGTAAAATGGGTGGTCTAGATAATGCTTACACTCTGCCTTTTGGTTGAATAAGATTGTGCCATACCCATTGCAACTCTTCTAGTCTTGACTCAACTGCAAAAAACTTTAAATATAAGAACAAAGCAATTTATTTGAGCTCATTAAGTCTTAGAAATTAAAGATGCACATAGTAAGTTTTATAAGTGATAATAATTAGTATTTTTAAAAAGTGATATGCAGGTGAGATGAAAGATGAGTAATGCTATTCTCCTTGAGTAGAGTGGAGAGGGCTTCGAGAGTAGCATCTGGAGAGACATTCTTTAGGTGAAGGGCGTACTTGCGTTGAGTGGGCTGGGCTCTTTCCTAGGAGACCTACTGCTGCTATTGACTTTCCATCTTAATATCACTTCATTAAAATAGCAAACTCATATTTTATGTTTGCTTAGCAATCAATTATTTGTGCAATAACAAACTTATTATATTGAATATTGAGATAAGGTGAGATTAATTGTTATCAACCAATAATTAACAGAACTTATTAAAAGTTATCACTATTTCATGAACTTTACTTTAAATTAAGGTCACTTTTATCTCGAAAGCTTTCCTCAATCATCCTGGCTAAGATTATTGAGCAAAGAGGATGTTCCCACATCTGTTGTGTCATTTGAGTTTCCATTCAATGGACTCCCACCCATCATATCTTTGTTCCCTCCTCCGATGTTCATGCTTACACTTAAGCTCATTCCTGAGGGGCCACTCTTGTTGTTGAGAACAGTGTTTAAGAAATACTTTTCATTATTCTTCTAGAAATTATTTCGAGTGCTATCACTAATGTCTGAGCCCCACTTTATAGAATCCAAAGTACGCTTTCCATGAAGATATATCCAGAGCTTGCTTGAGGGGTCGAATCTCACAGAAGGATCTTCCTCAGCTGAAAGTCTGTCAAGCCCTCCACTTACAGTTTAAGAAACCTAGTAAGAAACGATAGAAAGAATAACAAAAAATGTATGCTTACGTAATAATCTGTCAAGCCATCTGCCAAGAATTAAGAATCCTTAACTAACTCTGCAACATCAGTTCTCGTACCTATATGGTCTGGAAGACGACTATAAAGATAGAGGTTAAAAGCTAAGACTATACTTACGCAGCTGCATCTCTTACTAGAGCTAGGATGTTCACACCAGGAGGTCTATCATTCTTAAGGAATAGATGTTGTCTTGGAGTATTTTGAATCTATGCTCGCTTTCTAAAGACTGGACCAACGATTGCTTTGCGTCCATCCATCATGCTATACATCCATGGATTTAGAGGATACTTGTATCTTTCTAACTCTTGTCTCTTGTAATCCTCAGCTTGCTCAGGTGTAGAAGCTGGAATAGTTAGGATCTGCTTAGTCCTGTTGAAATTCTTGAATCTCTCACTCGTGTGCACCCAACTAATATCGAAGTCTTCATCTACTAAATCATTCAAACTTGGTCTCATCCTCCCAGGAAGTCTGCTCTCAGTTGTGAAAGTGAAGGCCTATAACTGCTTCTTATTGTGTCTCTTTATGGCTTCCTTTGCAAATTGTTTTGAAAGTTCTTTTATATCTCTTCTTCTCTGCTTATTAAAATCGGATTTTGGGTTATCAGTTTCCATATCGGATATGTAGCTGAGAGTTCTATCAGAGTCTTAACTTCCTCTGAAGTCTTCAAAATCCCTTAAATGACAGTCGTAGAGATCTTGCTCTTAGATCATTTACTTGCTTTCTGACGTTGACTAATCATCTGAGACGAAAAGATTGGTCATCAACTCTTCTGTTTAGTTGACTTTTTGAATTTCTATCTCGATCTCTTTCAGTTGCTCTTGCAAAAGAGTTCTTCTCTTAAGTATCTATAAGTGTTTAACTTTTTCCATTCGTTTTTCCTTTGAATGACTAAAGTATCCTGATCTACTTAAGCTTTAAATCATTTGCTGTGACTCTTAGAAACCTTTTTCTTCAGAATCGATTATTTGCCTTAGAATATATTCATCCTCCAAGTCAAAGTCCCTCATCCTGCGTTTTAAAGCTGAAAAGTCTATTCTCTAAAAAGACTCAGGTTGCTCTTAACTATTAATTTAAGAGCTTTTATTATCCTCAGCCTTTCTTAGCTAAGATTTAAAGTTGCTTAGACTAGGATTGAAGGCCATTACAAACTCATTTATCTTTGTGAATTGCTCCTCAAGTTCAGATTACTCAGAGGCGGAATCTAAGCAGTCCTAGTAAAAATCTGACTCATGTTGCTTTAATCTTGACTCAATATCCTTATTCAGTGCCTTACTCGAAAGCATCATCTTATTGAGATTCATCTGAGGAAGAGACCTCCATACTTTTACTATCGTCATCAGATTCTCCTCCCTCTTTTGAAGAATCAGAAGAGGATGAAGACACAGATTGGCTTCCTATCTTGGTTTTCTTATTTTCCTTTTTGACTGAAGTCTTTTTCTTTAAGTTCTTCTTATCCTTAACAGCACGTTGAGAAATTGCAGGGAAACTTTGTATCACCTCTATATTGGATATAAGAGTTAATAACATTAAGATAATCAATCATTAATTTAAATTGACTTACTTTTCTCAAGCAGATGCTCGAGCACTTCCTCTGCATCTTTAAGGTATTTTTACCTCTTGAGTCTGTAGTCTTTAGAGTAGGGGTCATTCTATGAGGAGGTAGGAGAGGATAGGATATTGAAACTGGGGAGTACTTGGCTTTTGAAGTTTGGACTTGCAAGTTTAGTAAGTTTCTACTGTTCATGTCGAATATTATTTGAAGATTAATCAAGTTTAAGTTTGTTAAGAAATTTATAAAAGAAAAACTCTTTAGAAAAGAAAAGTTGCTACCTTACTTGAGAATGAGGGTATTTGTAAATATTTAAAACCAATTCCATCAAAATGGACAAGATAGGAAAAAGAAAAGAGGAATCTAATTTGTTAATAATTTAAATGAATAGAAAGAAGAACAAGCAATGTAAGAAATATTTGCAGGCTCTAACTAAGAAGTGAAGTGTAGGAAATTTTGAGCTATCAGCTAGACTCATCAGTTAATTTAAGAGCTGCATCAATTGATGTGAATAACTACAGACTTCTGCTGGGAGATGACCAGCCATAAGCATCATGCTTTGATTTTGAAGATTCATCACATCCGTTGGCAGTAAATAAATCAGATATTCAAATTATCTTAGAAAACTAGTCAATTCAATAGTGAGATTACTGCTATTTGCACCAATCAAAGCAACTATTGTAGATAATTTAAAATAAATAATAGATTAGTAGGGCCATTAAATATTTATGATTCAATTTAGTAAAGTCAATTATTTAATTCTTATTATATTAAAGACCACTATTTCAATGAATATTTGTAGTCTACAATTATTCCTTATGTTCTCCAACAACGTATCAAATTTAAAATTATATGTTCAACAATTATAAATGATAAGGATGCTAATTCTCCTGATTTATTTCCTTCATAAATTTTGATCCTTTAGTAATCAGCATTTTGTGGTACTTTAGGAGGTACCATTCATTACTGGAACTACTCAGAGAATAAGAGTAAGCCAAAATTTGTCAAATTTTCATAAAAAATATTTAGTGATGAGCAAAATGTCAGGCCATCTCTCCAACTGCACAGCCTTGACCACTGAGAGAAGTGCAAACCCTAGGGTTCTAATATCTGGAGCAATAGACACAAATGTTAAGATATGGGACATCAGGATGAAGAGCTGCATCAATACTCTCAAGTCTCATTCAGAGTTAATTATTTTCAAGTTTTTTAAAGTTTATAAATAATTTGAGTAAATAACCTGCGTGGATATTTCTCCAGACGCTTTCACCATCGCATCTGGAAGCCAAGATGGTACAGTCAAACTGTGGGACCTCAAGACTAACAAACTCCTAAAGACTATTTCTGTCTCTCAAGGGGATGGCTTTCCTTAATAAATTACTTTCATCCACGTAATAAATATTCTTAATGCTTGTCATTCAATCCGAGAGAACTTTGTATCGCTGTGGGAACTAGTGAGAAGCTAATCAAGTATTGGGAACTTTAAGACTTCTAATAAACTATTGAGCATAAGTTTTATTTTCTTATTTTCCTTCTCACTAGTCTCATAAACTTATGGAGAGAACTACATCCCACAGAAACTGCTTTTTGATAAAGAGGGGCAACACACTTTTGTAGGCTTTTACGATTGTATAAAAGTCTATAACTTAAATGAGCCAAAACCTAGGCTCCTTGATGTTATACCAAAAGGAGGCTATAGAGATATCCATACTTTCTATATACTCCTTTTAAATCTTAAAAAATTATCCTAGATATGAAAATAAACGCAGAAGCAGGATATCTATTTGCAGTAGAGTAACCTGAACAAATTAATACAGCTGTGCTCTCCAATATAGCCCTCTCATAAATAAACTTCAATCCAAACATAAAGCCATCGACACACATTCCACTCCCATCCTCTTAAATATAAGTCACTGGATAATCAAAGCTTCAGACTCCACTTCGTAAAATTCAATCCTTCGATAGTTAGCCATAGTATCAAAATATCCCTGGATCACAAGCATAAACCAATTAAAAGCCCTCTTTGCTGGCGAAGAATGGTCTAAATATGATGGGGCAGAGCTAGTCTTCAAACTGGTCGAATGACTTCTTAGATAAGCAACAGCGGCCCCCAAGTTCATAGTCAAATAAAACTTTCTACAAGCAACCATAGCCTGATAGACCTGCAGAGTTGAAACTAGAAGATTTCCTTTTGAAAACAGGAGAGGGGTAATTAGGTTCAAATGTTAATATAGAGGAGGAAGTGAAGCGAATGCAAGAGTCACTAAAAGATCATAATAAGATGGTTTACATACTCAAACAGAGAAATGATATTCTAAATAGTCTGTTAAAATACTGGCAGAAGAGAGACATAAGCAAAAAATAGAAGGTTCTATTTTTTCATGTTTCATAAGCAGCGTAGTGAATTCAATTTTGATGATTAAAGATCCTAACATACTGGTTGATGCCCTCGCTTGTACGCTTGCAGATTAAACCTAATGCATAGAGTAATTTAACTTCGAGCATGCAAATATAATATTGAGGAAGTGTGAGGATGTGATGGGTTCTGACAAATTCGAGCTTCACCTGACTGTAGCACTTAAGACTGTCAAAAATATACTAAGAGTATTTTCGGAGAGACTTCTAAGTATAAGCAAGACCTCACTCGCTATGGGGGGAGATTTCGCGAAGCTAAATGATGAGCAGTTGGATAGAAAACGAAAGTGCGACTAAATTATTGAGAGACTAGAAGTTATTAGCAAGAGCAAGGGTTTAAGGAAATTATGTGAGAAATCTAAGACTTAGAGCAATCTACTTGCTACTAATGTTTAAATGGATATGGAAAACTTAATTAGAAACTGTAAGAGTATACCAGTAACTTCAAGCTAATTTTCTTAGGCTTTTGGATAGGATAGCAACTCAAAATTTAATATATGATTTCAAATTAAATAACGATCATTTGCTTCTAGAGAAAAAGTGATGAATTGGAATTGCTGATTTAGGAAAAGATATATTTGACCACGACAATCTTCTCTTTATCCTAGTGATTTCACATGAATTTTAAATATCCTCCTCCATGCTTTAATTAATCGTCTGCTCTCAATCGATTTTTTCAGCTTTCTTGTCTCTCTTGACTGCGGCCTTTGAAGCTTGTTGATAGCTCTCCTCTGCATCAGAGTAGTCGTCCTTCATGCAGCAAATCACCCAACACATGAGTACGATGGGGATGATAAAGAATAGAGATGCGATTCCATACATGGCTCCTCTGGGAAGATTTCCTAGACCAACCTTATCAAATAGGATACTTAGCCATTTAAAATAGAGAGAAAAATTGCATAATAGAATCTCAGTTGATCTTCCTAGTTGATTGAGGAACTTTTGAACCTACTTCATATAGAGTTCAAAGCCTTCCATCTTTCTAGGCAAGTCCTCTTTATCTGCAGATTCATAGCCACCCTCAAGAGCGAACTTTGCAAATGCCTCTGGAGTGCGTTCTCCTCTATACTTGTAGAAAGATCTGCCCTTCAAGAGAAGAAGGGTGGGGAAACCTGAAACATCAAACTGAGCGCACACTGGAGATGCTGACTTGTCATCACAGTCCATAACTCCAACATTCACTTGATCTCCATACTTGTCTGCGAATTCATCCCAGACTGGGGCTAGGCGCTTACAGTGTCCGCACCAGGGTGCATAGAACTTAATGAACCACACTTTAAAAGTACCTCTTATAATTGATAACCTTTGAACTACAAAATGAATATGGAACACTCCTCCATTTCTTAATCTATTAGTGGCAGGGTCCATTACTTTCTCATCGAATGTCGACTGAGTTAGTATATTAAGTCTATCCGAACTGTGAAGCCCTTCTTCTGCCAACACTGATGAAGCACAAATCACTGACACTGTCAATAATAGTCCAAGTTTAGTTGCTAAAGCACCCTTCATTTTTAATTTAAGATTTTATAATTACCTATCATTCTTATCTATGAAAACAAAGAAAGCAATTATCAAAATATTGAGGAACAAGATGCTAATTTAATTAAATGGAATTCTCTTAAGTTAATTTGGAGACAACTTTTAGAGTGTCCTCTATAGATCAAACTCATCATTTTTCTTCCTCATCCTATTCTACACTTCCAAACATGTCATCATCCAATTATACTCTATAAATTATTATTTGAACATCCTTATCGTAGTCCTAAAAAGGCTTCTAAAAAGTAATATACCCATTTCTTTTCATCTTATAATTAAACTTCTTGGGTAGATTATCACTGCTACCTGTTTATTTTTGTTTAGTACTGATAGTTTTCGATACCTAGTTTTCATCATCCGAGCTACTGCCTAAAGAGCGAGGGTCTAGTCTTCTTTTTCTATAGGGCTTTACTACATGCTCTCTGTAAACCTAAGCGTCTTTATCGTAAGATATTCCTAGCTTATCGAGCACCATCTCATGATACCACATCTGATTCACCATTTATAATACAGACTCAGCTTAATTTAAAGAGAGGAATTGATTGTTAACCTTGGAGTAGTAGTCATTTTCTGAGATCATGAGAATTACTCCATAATTCGAGAAAGACTTCAAGTGCTTGGTTAATCCATTTAGATATGTGATAAACTCACAAGAAAAATTTAAAATGCTTGATCATAAGTTTCTACAATCCAAGTGGCTCTTCTCTATTTGTCTAAGAGTTGAAGCAGAGTTCTTCTTGAAGGAAGAAGAGTATGCAGTTCTTCTGCTTTTATTTCATTTATTATTACTCAGCCTCTTCCCTATTAGGAAAACTCATCACTATTAAAATAATAATTGAAGCCAAAAGTATTATTCTTTGTTGACTATGTCCAGAGGCCAACCGGTTTATTCATCTCTCTAAGACAAGTTCAATTTGTAGTGGCGCTGATAGCTGTCCTCTAAAAGCTTGTTGTAGAAATTAGAGAAGAGTTCATGTCCCTTGCCCTTGCTTGCTGAGTTACGAAGGGTCACAGACTCGAATTAATCATAAAGGACAGAATCCTAGCCCTTAGATCTGAAATGAAACAGTATAGTCCATGCCTTCACTTCATAAATTAGTCTTACATATATCTCATAATAAGTTAAAACCCACTTTTATTCCTAATATTCCTTTAAAATTTCATCTTGCTTGTTGATGTCAATGAAGTTCATCTGATTGATGTTTGAGAAGAGCAGTAAATGTTTCTGCTTTTTGTCAATTTCCTTGAGCTTCTTCTTTCTGTACTAGTGGAAAGCTAGCTCTTCTGAAAATTGTGCCTCTGAAGCCTTGCGGTCGTAGGCATGTAAGGGCTTCTTTGGACGTCGCTCAGCTACTCCCTCCTCCATAATAATTTCATCGTACATAGAGGCTCCATTCTCTGCATCTGCAAAGCTGTCCAATACTACTGGTCCATCGGTAGTCACTGAATCTAGTTTCTATTTCAGTCCTTCTTCATTAAAAAAGACACGAATAAAGGTAGATTTTCATCAGCACTTACTCCTCCCTCAGCCTAAACTGACTAGGACTCCTGCAAGTCTTAAAAGGGGACTGTTGAAATCTTTTCTTCAAACACTGCTCTAACAAACTTTAAATAGGTATATAAAGAATTTATTTACTCTCTTTAATTCTAAGTAAATGAAAATTGCCTATAACATTTTACTGCTGCATTTTCATCTTTAATATCTCCTTCCTACGAGAGTTCAGTTTAAGCTTGAGGTATGGTTTCCTTGCCTTCAGGTTATTGAGTCTACTGAATATTTTGCTAGACTTTTTCTGGTTCCTAAACATCATCAGAGATGTCTTCATATCTCTCTGAGTACATATCATAAGTAGAAGGCACATCGATCTTAGGCAAGTTACCAGGCACTTGGAACTTATGATAAATCCTATCACTCGAGTGTACAGACTTGAAGTAAACACTCATTCTACTGTAAAATTCTTTCTTAAGAAACAACTAAGTGCAATAGGATTTAGGTGAGCTCGACATCTTTCTTCTCATGAGAGACTGGATCCATGACTGGGACTGTTATTTTTTCAATGCCTTGGAATTTCTCATCCACAAGATCAATTGCTTCCTCAATAAAGGTCACCGATTTTTCATCGAAGGTGGTGTAAGGGGCCCCTGACTGAGCTATTATCAAGAGTAGGTTTAGAATCTGCTGAATGTCCTTGGTCTCTCTGGGCGAGCGATGAATACGTCTGAACACCTGCACTAGCTTTTGGATGTCATAGTTGTGATAACCAAGATAAGCGCTAAAGTGAATTTAAACAAATGAGTTCTAAAGTTTGAATCCTCAAATTATCACTATATTTAAATTAATGAAGGAAATCTCCAATGTAGCTCTTGACGCTATCTTTGTCTTTCATTTTGATGAAAGTCTCGTAGTGGATCTAGAGCAGCTCTGGATGGAGGATGTTCTACTGAGTTAAGATTGTTAGAATTTCTTGTTGCTGCTTTGGAAGTGAGCTGGAGCCTTTGATTTCGAACAACTAATTCATAATTGCATTGTTCCTCAGGAAGTCTAAAAAAATGGTGCATAAAATTGGGAAGGATTTTCTTACAAGGCCAACTCTTTGCAATCTTGAAAAATTACTTAGGGTCCTTATTGTAAATAGCTTAAATGTCAGGTAGAGAACCTAGCTGAGAATATATCTGCTGCACAAAATTCTCATGGTAGTTATCTATTCTCTCATTTATATAATTACTCTTGAATACAAAATGAGAGTAAGGATAAGTTTTTGTAAACATTGCCTAGTATTTTGAGGTAAGTCTAAAGTTTAAGTAAATATAAATGAAATTGCTTACAATAGTGGATTCGATGTCTTGTTCCTTCTACATAACATCAGCCATTATCTTTCAGTTAAATAACTTAAAGATAGATGTATATAAGTTTATCTTGCTAAGAGGACTGAGGATAGCACTCTCTCTGCGGAAAGGACTAAGGTGTTTCTCCCCCTGAGCATCTGCTTCTTTCTCCTTTTGAGCAGACATTTGCTGAATAGCTACAAATTTCTTTAGGATCTTTTTCTTGAGATCAAACTCCTATTACTCAATCTTCTACGTAAATACCTCAAATTTCTCATCCTATTCGGCTAAACTACGATTATGGAAGGAATTTTTATTCAAATCATCTCATAACTCTTAATAAAAGCACTTTAGTTTTTATTTCAATATATTGACGCTTAATTGAAAATTGTTTTACCTTATTTTATCATTAGAATTTGACAAATTAACTAAAGCATATTATTTATGTATGCCCAATAATTTGATTAAATGGGATATTGATAAATCCTTGCTAATAATTCTAGGTCTCTCAATAGTCATCAGGTTCGCAGCAGTGTTCACAACTAAGTCTTAAGTGTGCTCGAGTAGACTGTACTTCTCAACCATATTATACAGATTAATCAAGTCCCTTCCCACTAAAGCTCTACTGTTCTTTATGTATTAGCAGAAGTTTAGAGCCAGTTGCTTAGTTTGAGATGGAGCTTTAGGGTCTTTGGTGCTTGCATTATTCAAGAATGAGATGATCGCCTTTGAGTTTTAGTCTATGAGGAAACTAGAAGTCTCCTCTTCAATCTACTTAGACAAATAAATGTTGCGATTAGGCTCTTCTTGTAAGGATAAGAATAAATGCTATCAAGCTATAAAAGGGTACTCGCATATTAAATTGTAGAATGGTTTCTTCTAATCGAAGAAATACTCCAACGAACTCTAAATTATCTCTTTAACTGGGGAAATCTACTGTTCATAAAATTGCTGTTTAGCTGAACCAGAGCTGAGAGTAACTTTATTTTCCTGCGAAATCTCTTTTACCTTTTCGATAAGCTAGAACATCTCATTTGAAAACTTGAAAATTTAGTCCAACTTCAAGCTATGATTCTTGAGAATTATCATTCTCACAGTCTCAAATAGTTGCTCTGATATGGTGTTCACCTTTTTCAAAACCTGCTCTTCTCTTGATTCTTTAATAAAAATACATGATGATACTCAATCAAATAATAAACTAGTGATATGTTAAGAATGTTGGCTAAGGCTTTAAGCTGGGTGGTGAAATTTTCAAGGTTAAGGTCTTGACTGATAAAACAACTGTAGTAGAGTATAGAGAATTAATTTATGATCGAATTATTGTCTGCTCTTTTAATCTCACTTAGTCTCAGGTAAGAGTGTGCAATTTAGCTATCGAGAATAGGATCTATAACTCTGCTCAAATGGTCGTTATCAGTGAAGAAGTTAGCCACTATCCACTCGTTTGAAAACAGTCTGTTGATAATTTTCTGCTCCTCGGGGCGGATCTATTAAAAATTAAATCGATCCGAATAAATACATATGGATGTTATGAGCCTCTTGTGAGATGAAATCATCTACAATTTTCCACCAGAGGATGAGTGTCTTTTCTTTAGCAGGCTGGAAGTGTCGGTGCATCTTCGAGTTACTGAGCTCTAGATGGTCGAAGACATTTAATTACTCCTCTATTCTCTTCACAGTTTCATCTACTAGCTCGTATGTGTCTTAGAGTGGGGCGTCGAACTTGAAATTATGAGTGTGCTCTATTAACTCTGGTGGCTATCTTGTGGTGTCGAGCACTATGGAATCCTTCTCAACCATTTGCTTGAACATGTAAGTTGGATTGTAGAGGGAGGGGATCACGATCTTTGAAAACCTCACCATGTCAAAAATAGAATGATCATTTATAATCACAGATTATTTTGTGGTCGCTAAGTTTGAGGTACTATGTCTTTGATATCTCATCTATTCTGTAGAAGAGCATTTTCATTTCTATGGGGATATTGGAAAGAACCACTGGACAGTTTTTATAGATGAATTCGTATAGGTCAACAAACAAATACTATGCCCCTAACTGTAGCATATTTCTTTCCCATTAATTTACAAACTTTCCAAACTCATTTGCATTGGGAATATAAAGCAGTGTTTTTTGGCTTACTCTGAAGAACGTGGTAAACACGAAGGTTTCGAGTGCTCCTTTTTGGAGTACTTTTTCCAGTT
Source organism: Tetmemena sp. SeJ-2015 (assembly GCA_027382625.1). Lineage (NCBI taxonomy): Eukaryota > Ciliophora > Spirotrichea > Sporadotrichida > Oxytrichidae > Tetmemena > Tetmemena sp. SeJ-2015. Next base: position 143,475 of record JAJKFJ010022002.1, on the reverse strand, counting down.
TCTTGCACATTGCCAAGATGTCTTCTATTGAATGCAAGTTCTAGCACTGTAACTAGAGCCAGGAATTCATTCTGTTCATAAGATCTTTGCACTAGCTCAACTCAACTTATCTGTCCAAAATGTTCCATAGTTTCTGCTAAGGAGTCAGGGCCTATAAATTTCAATGATTACAGCTAATAAATTAGGAAAAAGAAATATAGTGAGAAGTCAAATAGTAGAAGGGATACCTACAATAAAAACCAAATCGTAATAAGAAATCATTTTATAATTTCATTATCGGTAATAAGCTTAAACAATTGTTTAGCAAAACTTTTCTTCTCTCTTTTATAAATTTAGGTTTGAATTTGGTCGAAGTTAGAGAACTCATAAATCTTCTTGAGCAGCCAGTACTGAAGTTGCTTGTTATAGTTTTAGAGCTCCTCAAGAGCAGTTGTATTGCTGACTTAGTATTTGTTAGTAACTCCTGACTATTGAGGAGGAGACTACTTGGATAACTGTTCAGCCAATTTAGGGATCTCAGGCAAGGAGATTATTTCAAAACTACTTTTGAAGTTAAAAAGATAAAGAGAACTTGCAAAATTAAAATTTTCAATAGCATATCATAGGCCTCAGTAATAGTCATTTTGCTAACATCTGGTTCTTGCACGCACGACTTCAGCTTGCTAGATGAAACTCTTGCAACTTGGTTAGTTCTACCAGCTCTTCATTCTTTTCAAATCCAGCTCTTAAGAAGTTGATCGCCTCAGAGAAATGCAAGGCCTTCTCAACTGTCAAGTTTTAGTAAACACAAGACAAAAATTATAAAATTCACTTTTGAATAATAAAATTACTAAGTGTTTACATCTTACTAGACTCTGCTAGCAGATCCTAGGACAACTATTTCTTGACCTTGAAAAGCCTTTGCTGATCCAATTTGGATAGTGCTAAGCAGTCTGTGTAGGCTTTGAGCTTATAAGACTCCTTGAAAAGCTCTTACTTAAGAATCTTGTTTTTGCTGAGATCCTCCAGGCTTCTCTCAATCTCATATAAGGCCTTCTTGCTGAAAATAAAATAAAAAAAATGATCCAAGCAAACATAAATACATATACATCATCAATTAGGTTTATAAGTATTTTGATGAAAAGAGAGTAGTTATCTCTGATGAAAACTAAATTTTCAAGATTAGTGAGGTCCATTCCGCCATTCAGTAGTCTAATGTGAGGGTTAAGGTTGAAATGACGCTGAATTTGCTCAACGTTAAGAATTGCGCGCTTCTTAAACTCAGAGCTCAATTGATTCAATGAACCTTAGAGAGTAAATAGATTGCAAAGTATACTATCATTGACATAAATTTAACCTTGGTCATTATCAATTTGAATTCTGGAGAATATTGAGTCTGCTTTGTTCCCTCCGAGGGTCTTAAGATATTCGTCAACTTCTTCTGCAGAGAATTTAAGGACATTACTATCAAGCCTAGACTTCAATTCATCAACTCCGATTGTGTGATCTGGTGAGGCATAATTACCCTAATTTAGAGGCTTGCGATACAAGTCCTTTCTTTCTAGGAGGCTAGCTATGAAATCACTTTACTTATAGGGTTAAGCAAACTCCACTGCTTAGCTTAAAAATAAGTGAGATAGAATATCTATTCATAATAACTTAAAGTAAGGTCAGGTTCTGCACTAGACTATTAAGGAGAAGAAGAGGCTGGGTTTTTTGTCATGAATGAGTTCGCCTTGCCATAATCAAGTATGCCTTCAGTGAGTCTTTTCCTCTTCTCTAAAATCTTATCAAGTGACTCCTTGAGATTTTCTTAAGCCCTGCCTATCCCAGACTTGAAATCCATTTACGCTTGCTGCTTTGAAGTCGCATAAAGATCCTGCTAGTTCTGCTCTCTTCTCTTTTTAAACAAATCAATGTTGGCTACTTTGCTTTAGTTATTTGTTGATAATTAAATATTAAAGCAGAGATAAGATTATTTCTGAAGGAATCAGCTCCAGAGTGATCTTAATTCTAAATATAAAATATGGCTTTTATAATATCTTAAGCCTCCTTGGTCTCAGATTTCTCTATTTATAATGGAAATATATTCTTTTATTTCTCATTGAAGGCTATTTCCTTTGAGTTTCATGCGGCTTTTTATCAGGAGTAGCATAGTTCTTAAAGAGATTCTTTTGCTTTTTGTTGATGTTGCTTAATAATTGGTGCTTGTGAGCATTTCAGTTTCTGCTTGAGAGGCAGTAGATACCAAGCTTTTTATGTTCTCAATATGGTGGGATTAAGGCTTTATTCCCTACCTCAAGCATTCTGCATTGATCTGCTAAGGCGACATCATTAAAACTATGTCTGTATATTCTTCTAATAAGGCACCGAAACGATTCTTATACTCCTACTAGAATTCAACATAAAATTAAGACCAAAGTTAATTACTATTTATATTATAATGGGGATGATCTATATAGTAGATCCATCAGGGACAATAGAAGGTGCTGAGGAGCTTAGAGTCTCAATTTAAAAAGGAAGTGAAAGAAATAGGAAAAATATTCAACAACAAAAATATTTCTTTCTCTGGAAAGGAGTCCTGTAATAGGCGCATTTATTTAAGGATTCTGAGCCTTATAAGAAGTATTATAAATTATCTAATTAAATATTAATTCATGTAAATATTTTCTATTTATAATAAAAAAATATTATTTTAATTACTTTAAATGTTTAAGTGTGTAAAAATTAGATTCCTGTGATTTGAGTATCGTCTCTTGAGATTTGGTGTAATGGATCTTAGGGCCAAGGGAGAATAAAAACTTGAAAATTTATGAAAATACTCAATAATTATAATTGAATGTGTGCTCTTCTCTTTTGATTCTCTCATTCTCTTATTATAAGGATTGCTACTTTATAGATTCCTAAAAATCGCTCACTTCTTCCTTTGTGGTGTTATTTTAATCAATAAGTTGATTTCAAAATTTTAAAAGTGTAATTTTTATCACTCATCTGAAATCTTATAAAGTTTGCAATTTTTATGACGCTTATTTTTCAAAAGGATAACTTAGAATGCTAATAAATGAAATAAATATGTCTGCATTCTTTCTTAATTTGATATATCAATATATTTTATAATCTACTTTAATAATATTAGAGGAGGTGGATAAAATATATTTTTATTTATGAACTAAAGTGGATTGGAATCTATTGCTATTTTGAACGAAGGATAGGGGAAGATTGCTCATTTAAAAATTGTTGTTGCCTTGGAAGCTATTTACACTTCTGCAGCACTGATGAGTTGGCCCAGCTGCTGAGGCAACCAGTCTCTGTAATTACTTAAATCGAAGCATTTTGTATTCAACTCTATTTATTATAAACCCATTTAAATGCCACAATCATACGGTTGATTTTATTATCGCTCAAATCAACCCTATAAATTATTAAAATACACAAATAATTCTCTTTTTCTTAATATTCTTGTTCACCCTCAAGTTATTGACACTCTAGAAGTGATTTGAAAATAAATTCAGCTTAATTTAAAATTTAAAAACAAACAAATATGAATTCTAATTAGTCGCAACAGCGATTAGTCTCAGCTCACTCTTCGCAGCATTAAAGCAGGACTAGTTTGATGCAGCAGCAACAGCATTCAAACTCGAATATGCCCTTGTAATAATAGGCAAGGGATCCTTATTAAGGAGAAGCACCAATTTCATCACTTTCGCATGATTTTCAAAACCTAAATCTCAATAACAATAATAATCAACTGAAGTCGCCCTATTATCAACTTGATATGATTATATTATTATAATGAGAAATCAGCAGCAACTTCCAGCTCAATACGAAAATTTCAATTCATTCAATGACAACAGAATCAACTCAGGAAAAGAAGAAGCCTAGGGATACAGTCCAGTAATAGATTAGCTCAACTAGTAGGATACATATGAATACAGATACCAGAACCCTAATGGCTACCAATTCGATCTCAATTCTCAGAAGCCCTAGTTTAGCCTACAAAATGAAAACTACCCAGATCCAAATTTTCTGCTTAGTACCAACAATTATTTATGTTTGAGTAAAGGGAAAGACTTTAATAACAATTTTGAAGGCTTCTCAAGAGATCAGAGAATGATGGCGGAAAACAGTATGCTGAACATGAATCCACTCTAAACTTAGGATGATTCGAGGCATGCAGGTTTATTAAGAAGTGTGGGTGAACAAAACATGAGAGGCCAAAATAAGCAGAGAAGTAACAGCAGTGTTTAAAAATATCAAATGAGTCCAACAAGTAGCCAGAAGTATTTTGTAAATGAGAGAAAGATTATTTCTTTTTTCTTCTGTATATCGGAAACGATCAAACTAATCTCTTTAGTAGCCAAATATCTGGCGGCAAGCAAAGAACTCCAAATAGAAGAAGCTCCTCTAAGGATAAATTATCATCATAAATTCATTTTAGAAGTAATTATAAATCTCGACATGATAGATCTAATTCTGCTGGCAGGTCTAGACTGACTAACAAAAATCAAAGTGGAGTTAATAATGCAGGATATGGTGGCTTACTCGCCTCTCCATATTCCCCAGAGTCAGTGATGACTAGAAACCCTGTTCAACTAGAATGCTTTTCTAATTAAGCATAGGGCATTGATGATTAACAGAGCGCTTTGTATAAAGACTTTGACAGATGCGGCAGAACTAATAATGCCTTTATGCAAAATTTAATTACTTATTTCAATTACTAATGATAATTTAATATGCAAAGAGCTTAGCTAGTGGGAATTAAGAATCTTCATACTGCAAGTTATACAAATGCCAGTCCTCTATAAATGGTACAGAGTCGCTTTCCAGAAAAATATGCAATGGGCCTCGAACAACAAAATTAAAATGCCTTTTAAAATCCAAGTATGATAGAAAATGAAGCTTCGTATGCCCAACCTCATGATGATGAATTCAAATAGCATCTATAAAATCAATCCTCGTATTAAAATGCATAGCAGATTCTATAGAATGTCTTTCAATACTAGAATCCTCAAATGGACTAAACTAATCAAATAGAGAATGAGTATGAGTAAACGCAACTCGAGGCAACTCATCAATACGATTAAAATAATCCTCTCAATTAAACTTTTGTTCAACTACCTTCTCAAAGCGAGTGCCTATTTTTGATTGAAGCTGCCTTTCAAGCTGTGAGCGAGGCAATTGTAACTTCATTAGGTTCAATTTAAAAGTGGCTTGCATTTACAATAGACGATAAGTTGCTTTAGTTTGCAAGCTTTCTTTCAAATATGAGAAAAGATTTGAGACTAGGAGGATTAGTGGGAGTATTTCTATTATAGGATGAATACGAAAGGATTATCAATAATGCAGAAATACAGCTCTTAACTGCCAGTGCTTTGAAAATGGTTTAAATGGAATTTAAAATTTATTAATTTAGTAGGGTTTTAGTAATACAGACTTCCAAGTTACTCTTCCGATCAATTATTTATTACTTTGAGAAACGTAGATGATTGCACTATTCATATAAGCTCTTTTATTTTTGCTTTCAATTACTCCATTGGTCTCATCGGAGATGTTGTCTTCTCTCGTCCTCACTCTAGAACTTAGTTTACATAGTAGCAATATAGAAAGCTCGCAGGAGCTTCCTCATGTTTTTGTTTTGCCTCGTGTCTCGCATCTTATAAGTCCTTGTTTCGTATCGCAACCCTCCAGCAGAGTCCTTTCTAAAGTAAGAGTAAGATAACTGGGATAAGGAGTAGAGTGAGTTTGGTTGATATATCTAATAGCTTCTCTGTATTTCAAAAGTACGCAAAGGTACCTCGCCAAATCGCACCATTCATCTCGCCAATTCGCACCATAAATACCATAGCAACCTTAGCGAGTTTAATGGCAGAGAGCACGAGTGAAATTTTCAAAGATGAAAGCTTACAATATGAACAAGTGCTGGATACTCCGACATAGAACTTAAGGTACGTGATTTCCTTTTTTCTCACTCCAGGTTTCTAATGGATTTATGCAATGTAGTCTCTAAGCTCTTCCAGAACATATTTTTTAGTCTTGCAGCCATCAACTCGACAATGCTTATTGAAAACATCACTCCGTCTTTGATACTCCTCTACTGGTAGACCGCTTGAAATTTCGCGCCTCCTGCCAGAATTCTCATCCTGCTCCCGCGCGCCATTCGTTACTCTTAATCTCGCGCACTCTATAGTCTAACTCTAATCGAACTTAAGAAGTCTTTATTCTCTTTGGCGTCTTACCAGACGTATGCCAATTAGGTTCCTCAACATCCCTCATTTTGCGTATACTAAAATAGCCTGAGTCTTAATCTCTCTTTCTATACTTTTGCACCGACTATTGAGATAGATCTATGACTTCTGCTGTAGTCATATTATTAGAAGTGATTGGTAGAGTAGCTTTGCTTCGCTAAAGCTTTTCCAGGTTATTCTTAAATGGTGCGATTTGGCGAGGAGCTTGGTGCGAATTGGCGAGGTCAAGATTTTTACGACATTTTTAGCTCGACTAGGAATGGAGTCTTAGCCAATATATATGCGCATCACTTCTCCGTCTTTCCATTTGAGGCAGTTTGCACTTGCTTGAGATTTTATAAGAGAAGCTCATGCATTTGAAAAATGATTCCTGATTCGTCGCATTGCCTATCTCACTCACCAAAGCAAGTTTCTGTAGGATGACATTGCTTTCTCTCCCTCATATATTACTCTAAATCTGAGAGGAACCTATTTGAAAAGGCTTTTACTAGAGGGAAGTACTAGAAACGATGAGGAATATGTCGCTATTCAGATCAGAAGTGAGCTCGTGGACGTATAAGGCTTCTGCAAATATAGCACCCCTAAAGTGGTGTCGTGCAAATTGATCTTTAATACGATGTTCCACTATACTGTATTTCAATCTCAGTATAATAGTGGACGCAGTGCTCTTAGAAAAACTCATGAATAGATCCGTAGCTCTCAAGTTTGCCATGCTCGACGAAACAGAAGACTCTGTCATAGAAGAAGTTGGAAGATAGCTTGCTCCTAATAGGAAACTGATACTTAGAGGGGGAAATGTGAAAGGATTTTAATCTGCATCTCCTACTTCAAGAGTGTCTTCCATTCTCAATTTTAAAAAGTATTAAAGCAAATTATTAATAAAGAAGGAATAAAGCACTGGCAGTTAAGAACTGTATTTCTGCATCATTGATAATCCTTTCGTATTCATCCTATAGTAAGAAACAGCCAAGCATAGATGAGCGAAGAAATTAAAAGGGTTATAATTGAAGAACTATTTACAACCCTTTCGGAGTATGAAACCTAGGAAGATATTTATATGCTCTCAGCACTAGAAGTGATTGGAATGATTGGTCTTCATGAGAGATCAATCTCCAGGATTGGGATTATAAAAGGACTTCTTTGTGAACCAACTTTGAGGAGATTTCAGCTAGCATGCTTCTGTACTCTCATTTAACTGGGCTTCGATGGCTTTCAATAGATCATCGAGTTAGCTTCAAAGGATTACAACTCACTTCAAACTTTTCTGTTGAAGAATCTCTTAGAAGTGAGAGGTATCTAGAGAATAATTATAGTGCCTTCAATTCTTACTTAGCTTAACATGAGTGAAAACCTTAAGAAGCAAGAATGTGTTGCCTTACTCAACAGAATGGGGACTTTGGTATGGGAGTCAGGTGGATTGCCAATTATCTTAGAGCTTCTAGAAGAAGGCGTGGTTGATAGATAACTCTTGGCTAGTGTTCTTAGAACTTCTGGAGAGGAAGGAGAGGAACTTCTAATCAAGATTGTGATGAACCTTTTTTCTTCTGTAATTTTATACAATTTATATGTGAGGTATCATAAAAATTACAAAGTGCGAATGGCAGCTGCCTCAGTTTTGTCTTACAGACTTCCCTCAGATCCAAGAAGACTTGAAGTAGATTTGAGGCTAGATAGCAACGACTTGGTACAGTTAGATGCTATACCCCCTGGATAAATTTGCAGGTATCAAGGACCGATTAAAGTTAGATTTTCATTTGTATATGATTAGTTCAGTCATTCAAGAGAACCCATAGCAGTAAATCGACGATTAAAATGTCTTTTCTCAGCAAGCATTCGTGGAAATAAATTCAAGAGACTTTCTAGCATCTCTTCAAAGAATGATAGCGATGAGCAACGAATATTTCATATAACAATTTGATGACGAAGAGGAGAGAAATCAATTGAGGTAAGAAAATTTAATCATTCTTCATAATTTGTTTTCTAAAGGCAATTAGACGAGGTGAGATATCTCAGGAAAATAAATAGCTACAACCTAAACTGCTAATTGATGGCAGACCCTTATCTCTAAAACTCTTTCTAATATTTTTATTTCTATATTTCAGCTAGAATTTTACAGCACAAAACTTTGATAAGCAAGATAAACGAAACATTACTGATCTAGTTATTAAAACTTTGGGAAGTCAACTTCAAAAAGAGGAAAAGGTTCAAGTAAGAGAGGTTATCGCAGCAGCTATAGGAACGATTGGTCTACCTGAGGGAGAGGTTTGCGTGGACTCTCTCATCAGAAGCGTATCTATACCTGAAGAGGACCCTAACGTTAAAGCAATGTGTGTTTGGTCCATAGGAAGACTTGCTTCGCCATTGACTGGACAAAAGGCGAGAAAAACACTGGTAGCTGCTCTAAAGGATTCATATTGGAAAGTAAGAGCTGCCGCTTGCACAGCTGTTGCTTAAATTGGAGAGCCAGTTGCTTAGTAGACTTTGCCTATTCTAACGAAACTGCTTAGAGAAGGAAATGTCAATAGACAAACAGTAGCAGAGACTATAATAAATGTAGGAACTCTTGGTGAGTAGACTCTCGTACAAATACTGAAAACAGAACCAGAAAATAACTTCAAGCTGAGAGAATGCATAGTCAGGGCGCTGGCACTATCAAACGTGAACAATCCCAACATCGATTTTGCTAAAAGCTTAATGAAATAATCGATGAAGCTATAAATACTAAATTCAAGAAAAATCTGCAATGATGGCATTATCTGGAGTATTGAAATATAGCAAACCTTCATTCTCCCACACTGCCTTTCTTCTCCTTACATTTATGAGAGGCATGCAAACATGCAAAAGCAAAGCCTTTGCAACAAAACCATGAATTTTGTGATCTTCTGCCACCATCAATCAACCTTGAAATTGATTAAGATATAATAATTCACCATTAAATTTATGAATGGCGTAATTAAACTATGGGTAGATATAAGTGGACTAGCTTTCTTGGCTAAAAGAGCTTTCACAGCCTGTAGATTAGCAAATTTTGTTGCCAAGAAAAGTGGAGTTCTTCCTCCCATATCTCTTTGATTAATTCTTGACCCTGCCTTTATGAGTACCTTAATTATAGTAGCCTTATTTCTTTTCGCTGCATAATGAAGAGCTGTCTAATTCACATGGTCAAATTCATAGACTAAAAACCTATCTTTCTTAAGCATCTGTTCCACACTTTCCTTGTCTCCAATCTTCACAGCAAGGAAAAAATCTCTAGTAATGTTTCCCTTTTGATAAGGTACTTTAGGGAAGATAGTCCCGCTCATCACCATCTCAGGAGTAATTTTCATCTATTTCATTTCGTTCACTGCGAAGATTAGTGTCCTAATAAATAGCTGCTTCTCTATAGTAACTATTATAAATTTGGCATGAACTTACTTCTGAATTTCTCGTTTACTTTACTCTTGACAACTTCACTTGAATTGTTCTTATCCTCTTTAATGAGCCTGTTCTTGGAATTATTCATTATGTCCCTCATTTTAACTTGATAGCTGATGAACTATTCTTCAGGAGAAGTAACTGTAACTTTTTCAACAATTTGCACTGTCTATTCTTTTGAGGTATCAACTTGTTTTTTCTTAATAAGGTCTTGTGATCCCCTTTTTATAGTGAGAGTGGAATGAGCTCCAGACCTATTGATTCTTAGACTTGAGTTTTCTTTCCCTTTTAGCCTGCTCAAAGATTTTTCGGTTTATGAAATATCCTTTGTTGCATAATCCTTGGGAGAGAGAAGTGTGAAATTTAGAACGCCTGCATCTTCTTGCGACTTGCGAATGTCAATAATCTCTTAGTTTGAATAGGTGTTCGAAGTCTTGTATTTTTACAGCCTCGACAAGCTAGTCATTCACAATTTAACATAGATTATAGTTAGAAACTCATATTAGGCAAGAAAAGTTGCAAATTATTTTTACTACATTAATTTTTATCTTTATATTCAATTATTTATCATCATTTTTTATAGAATAAGTGAGCTTAAATTTTGTTAAAACAACAGTTTAAAAACTGATTGTCGCAGCAGAAGCATTTTAGAGAAGTTACTCACTGATTTTCTTGATTAGGGCATTATAATGGGCGATCTACATTTTTTGATTAAAAGTCTGAGCTGTCCCGCTTCTTGAAGGCTCTTGAATCTCGGATAAAGCTTTCTACAGTTAGTCATGCTACTATTATAGCCTCACCAATGATTATAGTGTAAATATCCAATGAGTAAATATTATTTAAAATTCCTTCTTCTCTCTATCCTCTTTTATAACATTTTCGATCTCTTTCTAATGAAAGATCAAAAGCTACTTATCAAATTTAATATCTCTATTAGCTTATGTTTAAGAATACTTTTCCTAGGGATCTGGTTCATCAACGAGAGGGCAAGAGAAGAAATCTTATTGCAGATGATCTAATGTCTTTGCCCACTTTTCCTTGTCTATCATATTGTTTTAAAGCAACAGAGATTTATCGATAGCCTTCTAAGCTCCCACTTTATGCTTTGATCCTATAGTAGTTTGCTTTTTAAGTATGCCTCTGCTAGGCTTGGGAGGTAGTGTGCTATTATTGAAAGTCGTCTGCTTCAAAATTATGGGTCTACTTTGATTGTTCTTCCTCATCTCATCGTCATCCTCTGAGGAGTGAGACTTAGCATCACTCTCATAGGTATCCTATTGATGCTGGGTCGCTATTAGTTGCATCCTCCTCACATTCATATCATCATTCAATTAAGTAAAAATGAAGTTCAATACTTATTAAGAAAGAATTCAGCTTTTTTATGGTAAATCTTCTTCCCAAAGTTTTGTTATTAACATTCTTAGAAGTCGCAATGGCCATTTGAAATATGAGCTTGTTCTTCGCTTTAAGTAGGCTCATTACCCTTTCATCTTCAACATGGTCGTTCTTACTAGCACTCTTTGTCTGGCGAGATGAAATCGTCTCTGTGGTGACTCCTGTAGTAAGTGCCTTGCTCTTCTTTTGCTAATTATTGGCCTCTTATCTTGAATATGGGGTTTGGAAATTTGTGGGAAGTAAGAATACTTTTGCCTTCTATTTAAGCTAATACTTGGATGGAGAGGGATCTGTCGATTAGGGAAATTTAATTTACTTCGGATTGTTGATAGCAGGTGGAGGAGAGTCAGTGTGTCCATTTTCCTCGTGGAAAAACTGAGTCTTTTTAAGATCGAAGTTATTGAATTAATAAGGATCTTTATCTTCTATTAGCGGGTGCCAGTGATAGCTATCTTGAGAAAATCTCTTTAGCGAGAGTTATTGAAAAAGTTCTTGCCTCTCTTCACCAATTTATTGCTCTCGTCATTTTCTTTGAGGACTGTGTTGATTTAATTTTTGAGCTTGAAGGTCCTGAGATACTAATTCTCCACGTCACTGTTGAAATCCTTGATTGTAATTTACACCTCACTGTTTGTGAGCTTTCATACTTCCTTTTGTTACTTTAGTTTCTGTTGTTCGATTTGCTGAATGATCTCTGACTTTATTATTGACATTTAGGAAACTAAGAGATTTTGGGTATATGATTATTAACCTTTTTTGACTGTTGAGAATTAATCCAACAACTGAACGTTTTAATATTTGCTACTCTGCTATTAGTAAAATTTTAAAATGTTTTTTAATTAAATCAGTGATTCATGAAATTAAAAATTTTAAAATTTTCTTCTTTTTAAATTTATTTAATTTTGTAAATTTAAAAAATTTTATCAATAATTTAATTTTTAAGGTTAAAATTTTTCCTAAGCATTTTAGGAGTTTTTTAATTTTTAATTAATTTCATTGAATTTATGAGAAGCAGGAGTTTATCTTTTTCCGAAGAATTAAGTTGGAGGACTGGTGAAGCAGAAGAAATACGAATTGAGCTGCTCACTGATTTTTAATTCATTTCTAATCTCATTTTTATTAAAAATTTAAAACCCCCCTAATTTTTTTCCTGAAAAAATATATTGGCAAATTTAAACAAAGCAAAATTAATAAGTAAATTTCATCACAGATACTTTTAATAAGATTGATTATAAGCAAATGTATTAGGAGCTTCAGTTTAGCTATATTAGAGACCATGGCCTTTTGAAAAGCTACCCTACCTACTTCTCTTTTATTCACTCGTCTATCCAGAAAATAGTATTTTATTGCTCTTGGATTATTGAATTTGCTACTAATCATAAGGTGCTCGAAGAAGTGCGGATTAATTATTTAAGTTTGCAAGTTGCGGTTGTGCCTTTCTAATCTAGTGGTACTACTGCGCACTCTTGTCAGTCACCCAATTTTAATTCAAGCTCAGGTCGTACCCTTTGTCATACCCTTAGTTTTCCTTGTTTTGGTTCCCGTAGTTATTCTAAAGAGGAAGGGTATTTTCATTGCTAGCATAGTACAACTGATTCAAGTTTCCTTCTTCAAGTAGCTGCATGAGCTTGTGTAAGAATGCCTTGACATCTGGTGAGAGGATGAGATTGTTAGAAAGGACCTCTCTAATAGTGCACTTAATGGTTTGTCTCTGATGCTCCTTGCCCTTAAAGGAATCGTCCACATTTTCAGGACTCATATGCTTAATGATGGCTATGCTTGCTGATTCTCTCACTGCAGGATTCTAATCGTGAAGGGCCAAGAGTAGGGTTCTGAAGGTTGAGGGTCCGATTTAAGCAAGGCCTTTAGCACACTCAGCCCTTATTTAAAAGCTTTTATCTTTTGAGAGACCCTCTATGAACATCAGTTCACCTTGTGGTCCAAAGTTTTAAATGCAGAGGAGTGCGCAATTTCTCACTTGCTTATCCTTATCGCTCAGGCAACGATAAAAGAAAGGCAAAAGATGCCTTGCCTTGAGATATGTAACAGCGTCGTTCTAAACCTTTTTGTGCAAGATATCTAGAGATAAGAGGCTGCTTCTTCTCACAGAGGGATTTTTATCTCTAAAGAAGGTATTATGAAGAGCAGATGAAACTTACTTTGAGGTAAGGAAAAGAACTTCAATCACAAAATCGATGAAAGAAGATGCATATAATTCAAAGTTAGAGAAATTAATAAATTCACTCATTCATTCGGAAGTTAGTTGATCTATCGCTCTCTTTTTAGGAACATAGACAACCTCCTAAATTTATTTCTTTGTCGGTCCTTAAATTTTCTCAATCTTCCTTTATCCCTTATCAGACTCGCTGTTCAATCTTTGAGTGGAAATTTTGTTACCCTTCTCATCGCCATCATACTTGACTTGAGTAATTTTACGTATGAGATACTTGCTGTGGAACTTACTGGGTATTTGATTTCTCCTCCTCCACATCGTCAAACTAATGCTCCTAAGCAGGTTTAAAATTTTTGTAAGAGTTTCCAAAATGAGACTCATCGGCCGAGTGAGTTCTAACTTCTCTGTTCCCACCTCTTCCTCTACCGGCAGGTTTTGGATTTTGCGCAATATCACCCCACCCCTTCTCTTTCTTCTTCTTTGATGACTTCATGCTTTTCAAAAGTTAATCTAGCTCTGACTTTGAAAGTGGGTCCTCCTAGAAGACTCTCAGAACTTCTTGATTCTTCTTAGAGATTAACAAAAGATATATGTATAGGTAGATATATGAATTGCAGAGAGATTGAAAGGAACTTCTGAGTTAAATTGAGGAGGTTGTTTGGATCTATCTGGGCCCCTTTGAAATCTTCACAAGATCCATTGATAAAACGCTAAACTTAAATAGTAAAGGTTAGAGAGACGAACTTTAAATATTGATATTGTCACCATTCAAGAACTAATCGTCAAAAAGGACAATCAATTTTTCATTGGTGTTGCCTACCACAGTTCCTCTAAAACCGAAGGGGACATACTCTCTAAGCTAAGAGTTTATATTCATCACTCTGTCTCCAATCTTGAAATCATCGATAGACTTCTCTGATGAGTAGCTTGTTCTAAGAGGGAACTGTTCTTGGAACAAGAGATGGGCAGTTATGACGATCTAATTCATAAAATAAAAATTATAGGCAGGAATGAACTCAAACTTCTTGCATTTCAGTTGGACTTGTTTCTTGAGTTCTTTCAATTAGTACTGCTTAGTAATAACTCGATCGATGAGCTATTGATTGAGAGTATCATATCCAATTTCCACAAATTATAACTTGGAAATCGGCAAGGAAACTATCCATTTAGCTATACTCTTCACATGATTGAGAAAAAAAATATTCGAGGAATGATCAACTGCTCGCTGTTGTGACCATCTAGGAAAGGCATCTGCTATTTGTGTGGTTGACTTATCAGATTGATTCGCTTGATGCACTATCTTGAATATTTCAGGATAGAGCTCGTTATATTCTCTGATTATATTTAGGCAGTCCTCTGAGAATTCCCAAAAGCTTCTGTGAGGAGCATAGCCCTGCCCAGAATGCATATTGCTATCCTACAACTCGTTCTGATGACTTCTTTTCTAATCTTAAAATTCCTCCTCATTAAGTACTGTATATCTCACATATTGAGGGATATACTGTCTCCTAGTGTAGTTCTTGAGATTTAAACCCACATCAACCACAGAGCGATTATCTTAGCTAGACTCTCTGTAAGCTAACAGAAAAGAGCTAGTGATTCTGTTTACTACACCCTTGGGAAGTTGCAAAATATCCTCAATCTGATGCTCATTATAGAAACGTTTTACAGGCCCAGAGCTGACTAGAGTCTAATCATTAAGGCAGGAGTGGCCTAAAAGTGGATCATGGATCTTAGCCTGTTCTGCTTGTATATTGAATTCAACCTTTATCGCCTATCTTTTTAGGTCAATGTCTGCTACTTTGCCTAATACTCCAAATAGATTCATATTTTCACAAATGATTTCTTGTCCAATGTTAAAACTTGAGGCTAAACTTGAGCATCTCTTCTCAACCTCATAAATGCTTATAATTTTAAATATCTTTAACATTCATCTTAAATTTAATTTTAGGAGAAACAAATTATCATAAGGATGAGAATGATCTCTTTTCATCATTAGAAGCTAAATAGGCAGAAGAAAGCTATCTCCATAGGTTTTAAAAATTGCTTTGTCTCTCTTATTGAAAATAGTAGAATCAACAGTCTGAAGAGTGATGAAGCTTAAAGTTTCCTCAATAAAGATACCCTTTGATTTGAATTTTTCCTCTTGTCTCCTCACAATCCTCATAAATAAGTTTTAGTCCATCTCCTGAGGATAGGCCTTAATTTTGAGATTGTTGCGTGGATTCACAACATCCTCGAAAATCTCATAAACAGTGAACTAGTCCTCGCATCTCTAAGGGAGAGCTTCGAATTGGAAGGGAAAGCCGCAAAAAACCTTGGTATTTCTTCTATCTCTGAAACTCTTCATGAATGCATCCAGAGATTTTAATGAACATTTTAAATACATTATAGATTCTTCGGATTAATCAAATGGGCTTTATGGGATGACAACGAGAGCTCTGTTGAATCCTACTTGCTAGATATGCACTCTATCGAATTCCAATCTCTGGACTTTCAAGTAAGTGAAACTAGGGAATCCTGGAGAGGGAATTCTGATATTCGGATGTAAGTGAGGAGTAAATGAATGCTTTCCTACATCACCATACTCTTCAAAATCTTAGTAACAAGTAAGTTCGGAACTCACTAGGCTTCAAACTCTTGAGAGTATCAAAAATTTAAATTAAGGAAATTCAAGAGTACTTTTCAAAATCTAAGTCTCTTAAGCTGCTTTCACTTGAGAGTATTGATAGCCAATAAACTCGAATTTTACAGTGTTCTTTTACACTTAAATTATTTAAAAATGCACTTTATATACTTCATGCTCTGTAAAAGGTTCTGCCTCTAATAGCTTTGCCTCCAGCTCAACAAATAATTTTTCATCGGCAAAAGGAATCAAGCATATGGCTTCCCATGGCAAAGTTTTGCCATTAAGATCAAGCTCGAAATCATCGGGAAAATACTTTCTAAGCTCACCAAGTATAATCTTAGAATATTGAGGAGGCAAAAGAGCTGCACTCTTAGCAGGTAGGATACACAAAAGCTGGAAGAAAGGCTTGTAAGGAGCGTTGACAGCAGAGCAGTTGTGATCTATCTCAAACTCACTAATCACTTTTTAGCCAGAGAAATAGTTTAAGACAATGTTCTCATCAATGTCAGAGATCATTGGTGCATAGTGGTAAGGATAGTACCATCTCCAGTGCTGAGCTCCTCTGTAATAGTAGTAAAGTACCCACTGAAGACCCTCCAAATATTTCTTGATCATCTTAGCTTTCTGGTTTTCTCCCTCTTAAAGTTAAGTATCAAAGTCAACCTTCTCTAGATAATACATCGCTTTTGCGCTCTTTGCATCTATATTATAGAGTTTGACAAATTTCTTCATGAATTCCATATTCATGCTCATGTATTATCCAATTAATTCGGCGGAGCTCTTTTCTCTGTTCTGATGCAATAGCTGCTACTGAATGAGATCATCAACCTTTTTTGTATCTACATGAGACTCATCCACATCTGAGATTACTTATTGATTCATTCAATATATAGATATCGTCAGAAAGAATTTCGTGATGCTGTAAATCTGAGAAATATCCCAGCTCGATTTGTTCGACAACCTCTGATATTTTCAAATCTCTATCAAATTTGAAGGTCTCTTATTCTTCCTCCATCTCTTCCCACTCTTCTTAATCCTCAGTCTGATCTAATTCTGGCTTTACTTCTTCTTCCTAGACCTACTCATCTTCCTCTTTTTCTTTACCTAACTTTTCTTTGTTGGCCTAGGTTTACTTCCATAGTAGTTTTTGGTATTTTTCGTTGATCTTAAGTTGCTAAATGAAATCTATGGCGTCTGAATCTTCCTCATACTTTTTCTTGAGAGCAAATTTCTTGTACTCAGATGCCTTGCCCTCTACTGCTTTAAGTTTCTTTAGCTTTTCTCTCTTCTTCTCTGTGATCTTTTACTAGATAAGCTTCTTGATCTCTTGCTCTCTATTTAAGGGTTTATTCTGCACCTCTCTTCCTTCTCTTGCTTTAAATATGTATGTTAGTCGTTTAAAAATACAGATTGGATAATTGGCTTTACGCTTATGGTTAGCTCTCAGACCTCTCTTAACAATTGGTCCATCGTCAGAATCATCATCATCATTTGAATCCTTATCTTCATCACTGCCGCCAATAAAGCCAAAGTCCTCATAGTCGTACTCATTCTAGTTGGGTCTTCCTCCAAAGCCCCCCTTTCCTCCTCTTCCAGTCTTCTTAATCTGCCTCACTCTTTCTTCAAAGCTCTGCTTCTCATGAAGTCCAAGCATTTTAATGAAGGGTTCAGCCCTCTCCCAGTAAATTGTACCTGCCTCTGTAATATAATCAGTCATCTGGGGAAGCAATTTTCTATAAAGCTTTATCAGTTAGTCAAGAGAACCTTCACTGATATCTAAGGCACTCAAAGATGGAAGGAAATCGTTTCCGATGAAAAAGCAGAAGAAAACAAAATCGTCGATTATTCTCTCTAAGTCGAACTTCATTTTCATCTTAGAGGAAAGATCCTTGTACTCAAGCTCGAAATACTCTCTAAGGAGGTTTATGAAGATGAGTTAGAAGTTAACAGGTTTCTTCTTCTCGCTCCTCTAAATTCCTCCTTCCTTTTTCTTCTTCTAAATAACATGCTCTTCACGAATGATTATGAAATGGGGCTCGTGAGTTAATAGTGAGAGCATGATCAAGTCAGCATCTGCTCCATAGAAACAGTGCCTTGTGTTAGGGTCGTAGTTTGGCTGAAGTTTAGCTTAGCGAATGAAGTCCATCATCTTGTGTTCTCCCTCACCTGGCACACTTCCATCAGATACAACCACTTGCTAAAGCTACAAATATTCTATTAGATTTCATGGAAGCAAGGAGAATAGTATTTTATGAAGATTATGATAGACTAGAAGAGATGAAAAAAATTAGATTTGAGTCTTCTCTTACATTTTTATATAGAGGATCAGTGCTGGTCTTGTACTGAGCGAAGAAGTGCAGCTGCTAGCATAGCTCAAACATGAATTATGTTCCAGGAGAGATAGCGTTAGTGTCAAAGAGTTAGGGTGCTTCCTTGCCCTCCCGCCTTAACTGTTCTCTAGATTCGAATGCTTCCTTGGCACTTCTGAATCTTCTTGCTCTTTGTTGGTTCATCTTCGCTCTTGGAGCGACACCATCCACAGCCAAGAACAAAAGCTACCTTAAAATAAAAGGCTATATATGAAAGCTTTTAAGGCTTGACTATGTGAACTACCTCATCGATAGCCCTCATAATTGAAACCCAGACTTGATCAAAGTCTTGCATTCTGCTAACTTTCTCATGCTTGCTTGGGTCATTTCCATGGATGCAATTGTGAACGATGCCATTTAAGTCCAAGTATAAATTGTCTAAGAAAGTTGATTAGATTGAGCTTTCCAGTGTAAACTTGATTTTCTCTTATTGTATAAAGGACTGAGACTTACCAATTGGAGGGCACTCCTCCTTCTTTTTGGAGGTTGTGCAAGATGAGAGGGTATCTCCTCGAAAGCCATCTGAAAAACTTTGGTATTCCCATTATACTAGATTTATGATTGGTGAAGTTGCTTTAAAATTATCAAAGATATTAATATATTGAGAACAATTTATTAAAATTCTCTCTTATACTTATTCCAACCTATTTCAATCAAAATTCTTCATTTTCCTAATGAATATTGTATGTCGATGTTTATTTCACAAATATGGGTTTCCAGGTCCATTAAGAATTCATTATCTTGTCACTCTAGAAATATCTCCGCAATTTTATAATTACAAAAATTTGATTATGAGAAGTTATGAAAGAGATAAAGAATAAATGCTAGAAAGATTTAAGGAAATTAAGTTGATATTTCTAGTTCTCTACTTTTACATTCTTGACTAAAATTACTTGTTTGATTTATAAGATCATCGCTGCTTCTCCCACTGAATTAGCTTTTCATCAAACCTTAGTGCGTTCTTAATTTATGCCTCAGTAAGTTCATTTTTGAGGCTAGGGTTGGACTGGAAGTAGCCAGGGGCTTGATAGAATACGTCACACATGATGTTCCTCAACTCAGGTCTGTGCTTCTTTACCTTCTATTGCACTCGCTTCAATTCAAGTTCCTTATAAACACTTTGATCTATATTGAACTCCTCTTTACTCTTTTGATTGTGCTGTTGATCTTCTTTAGCTTGGAGATTGCTCGAATTTTCCATTGCTCTATATTATTGATTTATAATTCTAAATGACTTAAAATCCAGATTAAAGTATCCTCTTGAAATAAAATTTTTTGAGAGAGCAATTAAGTAAGATATGAATTGTCATTAAATCAAAGTTTGGGGGTCTCACTGGCTTTCTTCCTTCTGATCTGGTCAATTTTGGAGTAGGATGCTCTCTGGATTTTGTGGATGCCTTCATGCACTTATTTCACCTCAGGCATGTTCATCATTCTTGCGATCCACTCCTTCACTCGAGGGAACCCAGCGTATATATCCTCTTCGAAAGGAAGCAATTGAGCCAATTCACAGAAAGCGCTAAGATATTTAGTTATCAGAAATTAATATGTCTTTATTAGATCTGCAATTGTAGGATGGTCTGCCAAAATAAGGAATTACTTTCCTGGCTCACCAAGCCAATAATTTTCAAGCATCTTTAGCATCTTCTTTACCTCGCCAAATTTAGCTGCAAGCTTCTCATCGGTTTCCTACCTCATAAGTCTGGCTTTAAGGTATTCTATCAGAGGCGCTCTAGTGCCAGTGTGATGCCAGTCTAGATACTCATCAATCCTAGCTCTGGCTTTGAAGTCTTGCTCGGGGTACCATCTGTCGTCAATACCTTAAGATCTTTAAATTAATCTGAGAAGGTGATTTTATTAATTTTTTTTTATGATCTTTGTCTTGAGGCTTTGAGATACTTCAGTATGGCATGGCTTTCGAAGAGTGAAAATTGCTTCTAGTTCTGAGGATCTTGTTCCACGAGCACTGGTACCTTTTAATGAGGGGATATCTTTTTGAACTCCTCAGTCTTGTGCTCTCCCTTCATAAGTCTTAGGGTCTTTAACTGATGAGGAATTTTATTTATCAACATGAAAATCGCAACTGCTCTAAATTTAATCAACAAAAATAAAATTTTGAATCATATTCGAATGGAATATTTTATCCATCGCTCTAAATGGTTGGGAGAGGAAATCTCCATAGAGTTAGACAACAGGGGCCTGTGACGCAGAACTTGTCATTAATACGAATTAAATTATCTATTATAAATTTACTGTATCTCTGGAATATTTTAAACAGCAGCTTTTTAAAGGGAAGTTTAGCGTATTACTTTTTAATTATAGATGATTTTTATATTCAGTCTTCATAGGCAGCTGCTTTAGTCTGGCCAACTGAAGAATAAAAATTTAACTGCAATTAATTCTTTTCCTAACCTTACGCTTATTCTTGCAAGAGCAGGTAGTTTAAAAATAAACTAATACATTGCAAAATTTACCTTAGTTATTCCATATTTGATAGGATGAAAGCTCTTTGAGGTTTGAACTCGACAATAGCCATATCTCCTGCTTTTAAACTCTAAATGCCATCATCTAGTAATAATTCAGAGGTTTTCCTATCAACTCTAGAAATTAGTTTAGTTAATCTACAACCCACATGAGTTTTAAATATCTATAATAAGAATTATAAGATAAATTTAAAAATAGAGTTGCGTGAACATCAACAACAAAGGTCATTCCTGGCTTGATAGTGCCTTCAATATTCACTACTATAATTTGTGCATTAAAGCTGTAAACCCGATTCCCCTACACAGCTATTTCTTAATCTTGCTTATTACCCACACATATCTGACTCTTCTTTATATCTTTGAGGGAGATTCCTTTTATATTTAAGCCAACTATATCTCCAGGGTATGCTCTTTATACAGGATTGTAATAATTTTCAATACTATTTAGTTTAGAGAACTTCTCGTTTGGCAAAAGCTTAACTGGTTCTTGCTCTTGAATAGTTCCTTGAAGAACTTTGCCAGCAATAATATTTCCCACTCCTCCGATTCTGTAAGAGTCAAAGATCTCGAAACAGAAAGGCAGTTACTCTAGCTAAGCTCTAACTTCTTCATTTATGGATAAATTCATTTAAAAATCGTACATAATTTAAATGGGGGTTAATTAAAGTAGCTACATAAACGTTGGTCCATCATACCATTATAAGTTTTCACAGCTCTCTATTGCTAAAAAAAAAATGTGCTTAAAATGTGATTCTTTTTAAATTCTGATTATTTTATATCAAATTCTCATTTTTCCAAGCAGATACAGGAATAAAAGTAATCATGTGTTCTTTAAATCCTACCTTCAAAATATGAGATTTGACTTTTGCCTCTATCTCTTGGAATCTTTACATTCATAAAATAATTTACTAAATTGTAATTTAAATCTTTTTTGGGAGTAATTTACAGTGTAATGGTCCATCTTATTTACAACTACTATAATTCGTCGGATACCACTCGTATAAGCTATCAAAATGCCATCTCGAGTTGTAGCCTCACTTTTAAACCCATCTTCAAATTCTTCTTTAGCAGCTGATACTACAAGCACTCCAATATCTCCAATTCTCAACCCAGTAATAAATCAAAAAGTAAATTAATTAAATTCAAAGTAATTATGTTTTTGATGAATCTTCTAGCGCCAGGTGTGTCTACTAGAGTAATTTGCTTTTCCTCGGTTTCAATCTTATCAATTGAAAAGCTAAAACTAGTTCCCTATTCTCTTTCTCTTTTTTTTAAGAAATTAATTTTAGATCTGCATTAAAGTAAAGTAAAGTAAAAATTTAGGAATAAAGATAATATGGGTGAAATAGAATTAGGTGATAGCAAAATGCACAGATTAAATCTAAAAAGCGTCTAGAAGGTACTGCAGCTGTCAAGATTTTCAAATTTTATGAATGTATTTAGAAGTTGCTAGTAAGAACTTAACCTTGCTTTATTTCAGGTACTTGTAGTTGGCATTTTGATATAGAATTTGCAAACATGTGTCAATCCACCCTGAAAACTTAGATGAATCTCTTTAAGAGAGTTTAAATTTTAGAGTTCTAAATCTTACTTTGACGCTTTAAAATTTTCTCATTCTCCTTCTTGAGTTTATATTTTAGAGACAGTATAAGGACTCAGTGCGCTTCTTTAAATGAGTTAAAACTCTTATGACTTGCATTTTATTAGAAATTAATAATTCATATATAAATTAGGTGAGATAATATTATCACAAAGTTTTAATTAAACTTAACTAAATCGTGATAAACTATTTCTATCTTACCTATAATCAATTTCTTAAAACAGCACTTATAGTACTAAATAAGAAAATGAGTTATTTTCCTATATAAAGATCTGTATTAAATATTGATCTTGCTAACTTATCCATTAGCCATGCATATTTATAGCTCGTTTTCCAATAGCTGTAGAAACTTCCTCTATTTCCTTGAATTTCAATTCAGAAATATTTTAGTACTTAAATATAAGTTGCCCCGCCAAAGTAGACTTCCCGCTTTGAGTGTTCCCAAAAACTCAAAATCAATTTACTTTTTTATAAAACTACGAAGGTCTGATTCGGTTTTCTGCCTTCCATAAATTAAAGTTAAATTTATCTACCTATGATTAAATCTTAAGAATTCTGAGCTTAAAAGTAGGTTATAGATAAAAATGCTAAATTTTAAAATTACCAAATTTAGTGATAAGAGGAAAGTCATCTAGCTATTAATTTTAGAATTATAGTTTAATTGCAAGTGGCGTTTAATCGACTAAGTTAATTATGATATACTTATAATTAATATCATCATAGTCTTATCATTGATGATGGTTTTTATTTAAACTAAGGAAATGAATACCTCAATAAAGCAAAATGACATGTCAATTAAAGACAATAAGCAGTATTCCAGAGTGGAGATCGACACATAAAGAACACAGGGTGACTATGAAGACAGAAATAATTAAAATTAGGTCGATACAGATAGAGATAGCTAACTTGCTCCGGAGCAGATATAAGTCAATTTAAATCACACAGCCACCAATAATTTTAAGAAAATAAACTTCAAAAGCTTTGTATTTTAATCAGAGAGCGAGGGGCGGGAACTTTGAATACCAAATTTGAATGATTTTGTTCTAAGTTATTTGAAGACAATCAGAAAGTGAACTAGAGTGTGAAGAGAGGTGATGGATTGAATCGAAGTGTGAAGCAAAAAGATATTGACAAAGCAGGAAAGGGAGGTAAAGCTGGAAAAATTACATAGTAAAAAAATTCTAACACAGCAGATATTTTCGGACCTGGAGAAAGGTCTGTCAAGTACAAGCAATCAAGTATCGAGGATGTTCCCACCCCTAAAACCCAGCAAGTCTCGCACACATTTAGACCATCTCTGGAGGAAGAGCCTAGCAAATTTAAATTTGCTAAATCCTGAATAATTAAAATGGACTATAATGGACAAGATAAGATTCTTCTGCAGATTATTAGGCAGTTTACTTTCATTCATGAACTTGATGGGCATTCTTCTATATTCGATGAAACACCAGTTCTCAAGTTGGAGTTTATATAACGCCTTCATCGCCTTCTCAGTTTTAAGGGTCATCTTAATCCTCCTTACTACATCCTATTAGCTTCAATTTACTTTTTTGTAACAAATTATTCCGTAGCTTTGCTAGAATTTGATTTGCAGGAAAACAGTAGACGAAGACATTCCAAATGGGTAAACTTTTCAACAAAACACAGTCCATGGTATGCTCCTCTATTTCTTTTAGCCACTAGTGAGCTGGTTTGGTTTCTATCGACTACTATCTGTGCGTGATTTCCCAATCCACATCTTCTTCAATTACTTTATAGATCATAAAGTATTTTAGTTTAGAACTGTTTGGAGTTTTTCCTCTAGAATATTCCAATAATCTTTGTGGAGGGTTCAAATAACGCAACACTGAGAGCCTACTTCATTCACTCTGAAATTAATAAGTACTCTCTAGCATTGATAATAATTGCAATGTTCGAAAATGTGGGAAATGCTGCTCTTCATATCCACGAAATTGTAGGCTGAACAGGATGAGAAATGAGTCAGTAGGTTAAAATGTCAACCCTTACAAGTCTGTAAATATATTGCTAAGTTTCTAAAGCGATGTCTATAATTTAAAGTTTGACTAGTTGAAAGAGGAGCCTCGAAGAAGCAAGTACTTCAAAAGATCCATGCTAATATCAATTGTAAATTTCTTAAATGACTTTAAGTTAATGGGAGTGTTGATGTTCATAGTATTTGTAATAGTGTTAGCAGCAGGCAGCAAAGCAATTCCTGACAGATCTTGCGCTTTTGGATAAGCGATAGATAGAGCTGTTTGTGTTGATTGCACTGACTAGAATTGTCTAGCTTGCAAGGACAGCAAAGATTTTTGTACTTATTGCCAACGAGGCTACTTCCCAGACAAAGATAATGGAGTGTGCCTTTAATTAAATAGAGTTCAATCTTGTGTTTTAAGAGAACCTAGATTGTGATAGGACAGGAGTGTGCTTGACCTGTGGAGTTGACGGTACTTGCACTAGTTGCATCGCTGGCTATAGACTGTAAAGTAAATTTTAAAATTTTTGGGAATAAAAATATAATGAATCAAATTTTCAAAACCAAAGCACTTATTTATCCGTACTTGTTTAATATTTGAATTAATTTTAAATCCAAAAATTAAGTGTAAGACTGATTTTCAATGGCTAGTGCTGATTTTTCTCTACAGATGGCTGCTAAGCTTGCTCCTCAACACATTGTGTTTCATGCTTCTCTGGCTACTATCTTGAGACTACCAGTCTCATAATGTGTGAAATGCTCAGAAATTCACCCATACTGCGAAGAATGCAACCTTAACTAATGCACGAAAGTGTACCTCTGGAATTTCCGTACTTGCTAATAATAAACTATTGAGGTTGTTAAATCATTGCATTCAGTAAAAATATTAAGGTTACATGCCAATGCGATTAAGGAAATGGATGGTCAATTAAAGACGTCAACGCAAGTACTTCAATATTTACAGGACTTGAAACTTGCTAATGTGACACTGATTAAAGATATGTTAGCACCAATCTTTAGTGCTCAGCCTGTAATCAGATAATTAATATATTTTATAAATCAACTCATCCCTGGGTGTTAAAATTGCTCAGATACTACGTCTTTTATCTATGGACAAGTATATATAGGTACCCCTGACGTGGCCCCTAATCAACATCCATACTTAAAATGTTTAGACTGCGGAGCAGGTGCATTCCTAAATTTATCTGCTGGGAGTTGCTAAGATTGCTCGTCAGCAATTCCAAACTGCGAGCTTTGCGATAAATACGGCTAAGGTTGCACTAAATGCGAGAATGATTCCTATATTTATTAAGCAGCTGCGGGCCAGCTATTTAAATTTTTATTCATTGTCTTTTTTTGAAGTGAATTTAAATGTGCACTGTGTTCATCAGCGATAAGCAAGTGTGCTGAATCATAATGACATCATTTTAAAAAAAGGTATTGATTTTGAATGCAGTACGCAGGACATCTGCAAGACTTGCGATGATGGATTCCGTGTTTCTTCGGATGGCAGCAGTTGCGAGCCTATCTGAGTATTCTGTTTCTGTTTCAAATTTATTTTAGCCAGTTATTCCATCTAGCATATAATGTTTCAAGGAGCTTAAAATAGTCAGAATTTTAGTGACAAAGATCTCACTAATTAACTTAAAGTAAACTCTTTGAATTTTTATGAGAACTAGAAAAATGAGATGAAAAGGTTTAATTGGCTAGGTTTGAAGTTTTCGTGAGTTAAGTTAGGTGCGTGATTATCGAGTATAGAATTTAAACTTTCAAATTAATGAGTACTCAGAGCATAATTCACGATCACGTGAACACCATAATCTCGCCTGATAAGGACAACCTCGCTTTCCAAGAAGCTTCTGCCAACTAACACTATCCTTAAATTGTATGGATTACTAATCATAATAAAAATGTGAAGTTGATAAAGATGATTAGTTTTGCAATAGAGCAACCCTTCTAACTACAACTACATTAGAGATGAAAATTTTAACTCGATAGTGCCTTTGCAAGACTAGATGAACCGCCGCTCAAGTAACGATCGCTCGAGGGATTTCGATCACGTCTATGACACACCTGATAAAATAGAAGACTAGAATCAAGATTTATACATAAAAAAATCATTATTATGATATGTTCAATGAAAATAACATATGTAAAGAGTAGTGATGCATTTAATTTCTACTTTAGATTACGGTTCTTAGGATGAAGATGAGGAGCAGCTAGATGCAGATGTAGAAGATTAGCACGAATAAAGCATCGCTAAGATAATCTACACTTTTACTTTATTTTAAGGGTGCAAAGAACCAGAATCTAGAAGAGTCAATATTGAACAGCACGAGTAGGATACGCAAAAACTAACCTGCTGATTAAATGGACTACTACAAGCGTACCAAAGAGGAGCGACTTAGACAATTGAACACTCACGGGAAGAGAGGTGATAGCTCGGTCACCAATAGCAAGAGAGGAGGAGACGAAGATTACGAAGAGGAGATAAATATAGAAGACGTTAACTTGCCAAGCATTAATTTTAGATAAGCTGATATAAAGTTAACTTCAATATCGTAGGTGTCCAATAGAATGCTGTTGATTCGATGGGGCCCCCTCAAAAGACTCTTCCAGACAATTAGAATTTATCCCAGTCAGAGAGGAGAATACTCTACGATGGATCTATATTTAAAATAAATAAAGTTCGTTATGTTAATCTCTATCCCAGAACCATCTCATGGCTAGTGGATTAGATGATTAGCAACACCCCAGCAAACAGGTTTCTAGTAGACCATCTATTTTCAACAATTTTAATAAATAATAGCAAGATTTGCAGATAACTACATTTTTATTTTAACAAGATGACCAAGAAATAGAATCAAGATAACATAAATGGGGATACAGACGACTCCTCAAGAACAAATGAAAGCATTCAAAACTAAAACCGATTAGTAAGGGAGCTCACTTTTGCTTAAAAGTTCATCAATATATTCGGGATAGCACTCAAAATTCTGTGCTTCTTGGTTTCCTTCTTCAACTATATGGTAGCTCTCATCTATCAATATAAAGGACAGTTCACCTCTTATGATCTTTATATGGCGTACCTTGGTTTCATAAAAAATAAAGTAAGCATTTATTTCTACAATGTGAAGCTAAAATTTCATTGCGATTAAGCCCATAATTTTGGGATTGATATTAATTAGTAAGCTGCTACTTTCATGTCGCCGCAAGAGCATCGAGCTACCTCCCGATACTGAGAGGGCTAACGAGGCAGAGGAGTTGGGAGAAGTCTCCTTCTTTGGGAAACTTATTTTCCACTCTAACTAGGCATTCATGACTCAGTTTGGAGCTCACAGATTTATCTCACTCAGACAGCAGCCAGTCACCATTATTTTCGGATATGCAGTTGAACTCGTTAATTAAATAAGCGTTAAAGGGAAATAATTTGTAAATTTGTCTTTGAATTAGGTGTTACCATATTTATTCCTTCAAATGACAAATAATGCCACTCTTGGCCAAGACCAATTAAGTCAATTATAGGAAGGAGCTGTGGCACTAGGATTCCTGAATTTAGTATTCTTGATGTTAGAGATGATAGTGGTGCTTGTCAAGCGTTGCAGAATGAACAGTGGAAGCAATGATGAAAGGGTATATATCTATAATAAATTTATAAATTCATTATTTCAAATGATGAAGAGCGTGTGAATGTGAGACTCAATGAGAATTAGATCATAATGATATTCAGGAAAAAGTAACTCTACATTAGTCATAAAATATTTTAAGAGGTATTCAATAATTAATAGTGCAATTACCATTCTTCTGATCATTGTTACATTAGCGCCTGCTTACAAAATTAATATATAAACTCAAAAATAAATGCATTAAAGTTACAAGTTAGTTCCTTAGATGCAGTGCGGATCTAAGATGGGATATAGAGGAAGTACTTGCGAACATTGCTTTGATTCTTATTGTGCAAGTTGTGGCGATGACTTCATGACTTGCAAGAAATGCCAAAGAGGTTATGTTCTTAAAGGAAACGGCCATTGTGAACCTTGTGCCTCTTTAATTTATATTCTTCAGGATGTGTGAGCTGCAACGTTGCTGAGAAATGCATAGAATGCGGTGAGGGCTTTAGACTTTTAAATTTAAAGTTCAGTATGAACTTCGTATTTAAAGAACTTGATTACGGACTCTGCTCTAAATGCGACATGGACAGAAACTGCGCAAGATGCGATGGTCAGCAATGCCTGGCTTGCTACGACGGCTACACTCTTGCAACTCAAGCTGATGGAAGCCAACTCTGCGTACCTTGCAGCAGTAGTCTGAGATATTGCGATACCTGCTAAGACACAAATGTTTGCACATCTTGTACTTCTGGAATAGCTCTCCTTTCAAATGATGGAACTTGTAGAAATAAAATGACATTGTTTATAAAGTTTGTACATGCGATCAGTCGTCAAATTGGATTTGGAATAACCATAAGAAGCAATGCGAGTGCGATGATTATGTCATGGCAACCACCAAAAAATGCATGAGCTGCTAAGATATTCTTCCAGGATGCTTAACCTGTGAAAATTTATCTTCCTATGGTCCTACATATACCTATATTGGCATATCCGATATCAATAATATTTCCTTATGACACAAAATTTTAAAGTATCAACACAGATTAACAACAATACTTGAGGTGTGCAACTTGCTCTATGGGATACTACAAAAATGCGTTAACTGGAGGATGCAAAAGCTGCCAAATTAATTTCCCCAAATGCAGTGCTTGCTCTAACACAGGTGGCACGTGCTATTCGTGTTAAGACGGTTATTTCCTATAAGCAAATTCTAACTCAACTCTCCCCTCACAGTCAATACTTCTAGATGATTATTTCAGATTTAATTGAATTTTAAAGTTTGTGAGTGTTCATCTTGCGTCCAAAGTATAGACAATTGCATATCATGCTCAGATGGAAATACATGCGTCACTTGCCAAGAAGGCTTTACACTTAACTCAAACAAGAAATGTACAAGAGCGCTCTTATGATAATATTTAAAATTATTGTGCCACTCACTCTATATCAATATAAGTATTTTAACAACTCTGTTGCATTTAGATTAATCTAATTCATATTCTCCAATCCCAAATATGCTGATCTAAATATGAGGGTAAAATTTGTCTTTGAATATATAAATTCAATAAATTTATTGCTATTTTATTATTATGGATATGAAACGCAATCAATCAAGCCAATTCTAAGAAAATTGTATTCCTAGTATAATATTGTAATTTTTTTAAAGAAATACAGTAGCCTTCTCCTGAAATTTTTTTAACAAATTATTATAAATGTTATTATATGAAAAGAACGCTGGGATGAAAGAGAAATAAAGCAGTCCGTTTTCAAATTTGGAGTAAGTTGGAAATAATTCGTGGAATGAAGGAGCGACTCATGATCCTAATCAACAGAGAAATATAACTTTGAATTTAATTAAGTTGGTTTATTATTTTGAATAAGTTTTTAGTGTTCAAAAATATTTTATTCCTGCTTATATTCTTTTCTTCAAACAGCTTATTTGTAATCAATAAATGAATTGCGATTTTTTAAATAATATTTTGAGCCCAATTGTCAAGATTTAAATTCTTAAAATTTAATACTCTATCAAGGGTATTTAATTTATAATAGATTTGTAAGACCTACTGTCAATCTTTAATCCTTTCTATTTAATGCATCTATTCAATTATCCAATAAATTCTCAACTGTAATATATACGAGGCAAGTAATGACGAGATAGAGAAGAATGATATTGATCTTGGCCTAAACAATTCTCAAACAAAATAAGATAAAATAGTTGATAGGATGAAAGGATTTGAGCAAGACTAAGATTCCATGGGAATCGAAAATAATTGTAAAATTTATATCAATTATAATGAAAGTGAAGTGCAAGCTGCTTTGGCTGCTACCAATCACGAGAGAGTAAATAGTCGCACCAAGACTAATGCAAACAATTTCACTTTCTTGCACAATATATTCTCTTTATTTTTAACTCTTTTCTTGAGTAGCTAAAATCAAGTTGATAATCTAATAAAGAGTGAGTTGCAACATTAGAATTTACAGTCACTGAGTTAAGAGTCCCGCGCAGATTTAGAATAAACTTTAGGGGAGATTAAAACTTCTAAAGACTAAGATAAGTAGCCCTAGTTTATTTCTTAACAGACTCTTAAAAGATAATTAGTCACTAAGCATAAATAGGATTATATTATGAGTTTTTTAAAAGCGAGTGGATGATTTAGACATCACAAGTTGGGATGTCATTCATATATGCATAGTTTAGAATTTAAGAATTTGAATGTCAAGAAAAAGTTTAGAGAATATAGAAACAATGATAAGAAAGCATAAACAAGCAGTCAGCATATTTTTATATATTTAAAATGAGCTCTTAGTATTTTTAAAGCAACAAGCAGAATCTAAATCACCGGACTCATAGATTCCCTTATTAGAATCCCTATCAAGACATTAATTATAGACAGGTTGTATATTTTAAAGTTAATTAACTAGGAAAGGAATAAGGAGACAATTTTAGACAGTGATAGCTTAAGCAATAGTGCAGCAGAACATATGGAAGATTAATCTATATAAGAGAGGAATTCATCAATTAGAGAAGGCGCGAGTATTGTAACTGATCTCTCTCCTTCCCTTCCGTTGAAGCAAGGATTCTCCTCTTTTCATGATAACAGTAGACCAATTATAGCTCATCACTAACAGCACTAATCATTCACAAAGCTCTTGAGATTTACAAATACTCTTTTTTTTAAAGCAGACTTCGCAGTTGAATGCAGAATTGGGCTTTATAATATTTATAAATTTAGTGGCCCAAAACTTTAGCTATCTGAGAAGAAAAAACCTTTAAACCATAAGGATTTAAACTAAAGGGAGCAGCACTCTAATCCGTTTCTAAATTTGATGCAGTCGCATTAGTCAAATGTTCCATCTACTAACGACAATTAATATACTCTCCTTAATATGCAAATTAAATTTAGATAGTTAGAGGAATCTATACTTCCAAAGTGGATTGACTCTTTAAATCTTTCAATGATATAATTTTTCTCCTTTTAAGAACAGCTAGGCAACAACTCCCAATATTGGTTCCAATCCTTCTACAAAGACTTCAAAGGTAGCCCCTGATCCATTTGATTACTCTAGAAATAACCATGATGGGAATCTCTAAAATGACAGCAAGGAATCAGCTCCTGTAAGTCAAAGCAATAGCTAGAGTAGCAGTCAGGATAATTGGAAAGGGAAGGCAGAAAAGGTATTCGAAAAGACTAAAGAGGTAGCAAGTTAGGCTATCGGGTGCTGGTCAATGTTCACCAATAAATTCAAGTATGGGGAGGACGATAATATCTGGATGCAGTCTATTCTCAGCACTAAACAGATTTTTAAGCCTTACAAAGATATGACACCTACAGAAAAGAAAATTCGATTTTAGAGTTAGTGAATTTAACATATATTTTGTATCAACCAATGCCAAAGTAAGAGATGATGGAGCTTATTCAAGGTATATACATCAAGAAGTCTCAAGAGATTAATACCAAGGCAGAGATAAATACTGAATTTGATGACTTCGTGTACACTCTTCTCATCTAAAGATTTGGCACAAAGAAGAAAGCAGATCATAAGGGTCAGGAGTTCTTACTCGCAGTCAGGAAATACTCAAAGGAGGATGAACGCATCGATTTCTTCAAGAAGTTTCTAGGGTTTGAGGAACCTAATCCTCCTTACAGTAGAGAGATACTTGAATTCTATATCTAACTTATGAAGGCTTCAAATGAGTCCATCTAAAATATCTTCATGGTTCCTACTGATGGATAAACTTCAACTCCTTGTGAGAGAATCTTCATAGATTTCCACTCGGCCTTCGATAAATACGTTAGAGTTTTCAATAATTCATCTGCCACGCTAAAAGAAGAGCTAAAGAAGCATCTTATCTTTGACTCTGAATTATTGATCGAAAATTAACCTAAAGTTGAGGTAAAGCTAAATGAGAAATGGGAGCTTTACACAATGCTAGTATTCTTAAAAACTCTAATGAGCTAGAATGTACTAGCAGGAAATGTTGAGCAGGCTTTAATAGACAAGTTTGGAATAGATGAAGCCAACAACTTGCTCTGTACATTGCCTTATGAAACGTTTAAAACAGAATTTGAGCGCACCTTGGGAGCAGAAGATGCTGGGATCGTTTTCTCAGTTCTAGACAAAGAAGACTTCTTTAGGAAATACTTTGGTGCTCTTACTATGGTGGAAGATTCACCAAGAGAAGGAGAATTTAAGCAAGGATAGCTTATGATTAAGATTAGAGGAATGAAAAAGCTTTTTAGAGAGAAGTATGAGTTCAAGATATCATTGAGAAAGTTTATGGATCTTGGAATGAAGATGTCAATTAGGTTCTCTGAAGAAGCTAAAGAGTACTATGGGAAGATATTTAAAGTCTTTGATCACGACGGTGATGGCTCTATTACTTTTAGAGAGTTCCGCAAGATCATTAAGAAAGTGGATCCTCAACGATCTGATTGGAAAATTCATGCCATCTATCAAAAGGCGACAGGAGTGGACGACTCTGATAAGGGTGTCCTTAGATTTAATGAATTCATAAAGTGTGCTATGAATAATGTCCTCATGGAGAAGATGATAGACTGGGAAAATGTTCTTATAGAAGAGAAAGAGGAACAAAAAATGGAATAGCAGAAAAGGTTAGCGATTAATAACAAGCCAACAATGAAGAGAAGAGAGACAAAAATAAGGATAAGCTCTCTATAGGCTGGTGCATTATATCAAGGACATTATCATGTTTTAAGTTTAAAAGAAAGCAAGTAAATATAAACATGAAGCTTCAGCAAGATCCAAGAATTCTAATTCAAAGTTGACTTCGCAGAGAGTATCTCATTAAGAATGAAGTTAAGAGAGTTTCATAACCTTAAACGATTTTTTCATTTCATCAAATCCTTATTTCATTAGATTTGGATTCAAAATTTATTGGTTGATAGTTGTTAACATTTGCCTTCGCTTTGTTCATTAGTTTAGTAACTTTCTTAAGTTAATTGTTCAATTTGTTCTTAAGAATTTGATCTAATGTGGAAGTGAATTCCTCATTTTTAAAGCTGACATCTGTTTGTATCTCTGCCTAAGCTCTTTCTATAATATCCAAGTGCTGAGTGAATTTCTTGAGACGAGTTTGAAGGTCAAAGACCTCCTTGGATCTTTCTTACAAGCTTTCTTGCATCTACTCATGTTACTCTCTAAGTTTTTTCATCTCTTGCTTCATGACTGCATTTTCCTCTCTGAAGAAGTGGTTTTAACCCTCAAGCTGGATCTTTTCCAAGTCCCACTGAACATTTCCTTGAGATAGAGCTTGTCTCATTCTTTCAAGGTTCACAAGCACAGCTTAGTCATCTCTCTTAAGTTGTCTTACTGACTCCATTAAGTTAAAATCCTCCTTTATCTTCATAGTATTCACCTTTTAGAGCTTTTCCTTGAACTCTTGATTCGCTCTAATAAGATCCCAGTTATTCAAACATTAAAAAACGATAACTTCATTATAAAGTATGTTATAAATGATGTCTCTGACATCTTTTTCTAAATTCTTCATCTGAACTTCTATTAAGTATCTCTCATCCTCTTCTCTGTTTATAAATCCTATCAGCTCATTTATGATTCTCTTGTGCTTATAAATGCTTTCTTGAGAAACTTCTTTTGAGAGCAATGTGTCTTGCAAATGATCTTTGATGAAGTAGTTATCAAGAAGTGAAATTCTTTTATCCACAAACTTATTTAGGATGAACGATCTCTCTAGCTTAATCTTCTCGATGTGAGTGCAGAGCTCTTTAATTATGGTGAGCCAGTTGCGCTCTTGTTCGTCAAAGTATTTCTTGAAAAGCTTGAGGAAGAGCCTACCCTTGTCTCTGCATTCAACAAAAACTTATTTTATCATCTCTTGCATAGCCATAAAGATTATGAAGGCTGTGTACCTCTCATTAGCTCCGTTTTATTCTGCTCCGACTGAAGAGGATCTATGCTTGGAAGTTGAATTCTATTAGTCTAAAAGTTATGAAGGATCGATTCTTCCTGGAGAATCAGAAACTAAAAGACTAGCAATAAGGGAAAATTTAAAATCAGAAGCCATTTAAGTTCCTTCAATATCATTTAAGATAGTCTCTTTCCTCTTTTAAGTAATTTGATGCTCTTTTAGTTTTTGCTGCACCCGAAAGTTCTTAAAATCTTCAATCACACTTGTAAATTGATCAGTCTTTGAAGATGCAGCCTTGTTTAACTTAATTGCTTCCTTCAATGCCTCCTGATAGCTTCTTATGTGTTTTCTATAATACGCATGAGTATTCTTGATGAAGCTAAATTTAAAAAGCTTTTCAATTTTGAACTTATGATGTAGGACTTATTAGCAAAAATCTCCTCTAGCTTGTCGACATCTATGTCGTATTCATCTTTCAGAGCAGACTTGATCTATTTTCTAATCTGAGGTGCCATAGAGAAGCCAGCGTACATTTTCTTGTTCATGGCTGTTTCAAGTTCATCTTTAGAAATTAGATCCTCAACAAGAAGCTTATCAGAGAGTAGATCTTTCACGATGCGCTCAAAGGTTTATACATCCTCTCTACCAAACTCACTTTCCATGTTTTTGAAACAGCTCAAAATTATCTACTGACCAAATATAATAAATCTAATTATTCGTTATGACCTTTGTGAGTTCCGTAGGTGGTTGGTACGCACTTTCGTCCCCGCCCAGTGATGCCCCTCTTCTCTTTGCCTTTAATTTTGAGCCTTTCTTAAATTGAGAGCTCTGTAGCTTTTCAGGGTTAGTTGAGGCACCAGGAGTGCCCTCAAGAGATTCTGAAAGTTTATTGAATTCATCTAGGAAAGTTGTTTCATCCTGAAACATTCTGAGATGATTCTTGAAGATTAGTTTGTCTCGTAAAGTCTAAGTATTCAATGATTGCTTCGTCAAAGAGTGCTGCAGACGAGTTACAGACTGAGCGCCTTGCTCCTTCAAGTAATTTTTGTAAACTTCTCCTGGCTTATCAAAGCTCACATTTTTCAAGGATACACTTTGATCTTAAGTTAAATGAAAAACTTGAAGAAGACAAAATTATGCTAATCTGCCACTTGCTTTCTATATTCCTCAAGAGAGTGGCCGTCTATATTATGAGATATTTTACTCTAGTCTATTTGAGAAACAAGCATCTAAAGCTGTTGCTAATGGTTCTTTGAAGCTTCATCTCCACTATCCTCCATCCCTTGAAATACACTACTCTGGCCAAGCTCAGGATTTCCAAGAGGAGCCTTTTGAGATTCAAAACCCAAGCTTAAGATAAAGTAAAATTCATAAAAGAAATTAGGCTTGTTCTAGTTTGGTTTAATCCCATTTATTTTGAGTCATTTTAATTAGTGAGCAAGCCTATCATTTAGGCGAAAGAGTTTCTCGCGTTATTCAAATGAACGATTGGATTCTATGAGCCTCTAGATTTGACTAGAGTGCCTAGTTTGCATCTACTAGGATAGCCCCAGAGCTGTTGTTTCTTTTGAAAATGGATTGGGCGCCTGCTATCTATGCTTGCATCGATGGATTCAGGGCCTTGGTAATGTTGTCAACATAAATATGCAAGTATGAAGTATAACTATACACTAAATCATACATACTTCCCTCCTAACGGTTTCATGAGGTTCTTATAAAAGTCGCCATAGTTATTTCTCTAAGTTTTATGGTTAAAAAGAATAAGTCATTTAACTAATCAATAATTGCTATTTCTTAGGTTAAGATTCTTTTGAGATTGCAACTAAGAATTTTATTTATTGTTCATTCTGAGTTAACTAACGGGCGGATTTATCTGCTGCGTGGTATAGTTTTGAAGCTACTGTTGGCTCATGCTAGGAAAGCGTCTGTCGAGATAGTCATTGAGAGACTAATAAACAATAAAATAGATAGATAATAGCAAATAATGGGAGGATGAGACTGTAAGTTGGACATTGTTTTGTTCTTGAGTGAGGATGGCTCATTTGTCAATTTAATGGCTGGCTCCCCAGTAAACCGAAGATTTTAAACTTATGAACTTGTGGTGTAGTCACCAACATACTCAAAGTCCAATCCCTTGGAAGGAGAAAGTGGCATCCCTTAAAGGAACTTACAATTTTTTACTTCACAATGAAATATATAGCTAATCATTCTCTCATAAACAATAACTCGATACTAATTTAAAGAATAGATCTTTTTTATTTCAAAATTAACTTGCTCTTAACTGTCTATCCTGTTTGATAATGAGGATCTTTAGAGCTATTTACCTTCGATATTTCGGGTAGCAGCATGTGAGATTGAGACTGCTGAAGTTTCTTGTTCTAAAACTATATCGTCTACAAGGATTCGTTTCCTTCTTCTGCAATATCAGTTCAAAATTAAGTACTGTATCTAAAGTAATAACTAATATCTTGATTGATAGTAAGCTGTGCCTTTTTGTTTGAGTCTGACTGTCTTCTTTGGCTGGGTGGAGATCTACCTCTGCGAAGAGGGGCTTGGTTGCACGATCTGTTTGGAGTCTCCAGAGACCAGCATTTTTGGAATATCCATGCTAATATATTGTGATTTCTAATTAAGTAAGTAAGTGCTTTATCGAATGATTATTATTATATGCCTACTCTAAATAAATGGGAGTAGGTGATAATACTCCAAATTAATATTATCGCAGTATTATCTTCGTCTTATTATAGAAGTTTAATCTCTTAACCTTTTCCAAAAAATGATAACTTCAAAAAAAATTATTAAGGATAGAGAAAGAAATTAACTTTGTAATTTTAATCTCTTATAGGATTAAAAACTAAATGTCTTAAATAATCAGAAAAATAGGCCCTTGTCATATTGAATAGCAATAATTTCATCTTTATCTGCAGACTAGTCTTCCTCATCTTCAAAAGTTGAGAGAATATTTATCAAAGAATAAAAGCAATATATTTCATTACAATTTTGAGAATTGTTACTGCTTGAGCTTTGTTGATTAAAGATTTGTCTGGAAGTTTCTCAACATCACTCTTCTTTGTGTTGAAAGGACTGTGCTTTCTCTGCTTAGCTACTAGTATTTTCTCTCCTCTGATTGCCTTAGCAGAATCATACTCCATCTGAAGCTTATTTTAGCCCTGCAAACACATACCAAGCAGATCCTCTTCCTAAGGACAGAAAGACATAATTGTCTAATTTTTGGGATGCTAAACAATATCCACTTTCTTCTTATCTAGCAATTTAAAAATGAATGAAGGGAATTCTAACTCTTAAATAAATATAAATTCTAAAGCCAAGATCTTCTTTTTGGAAACTGATGAGACATTAGACAAGTTGAACTAGCTAGCGTATGAAGATCTCATTTTTCTATCCACAAATGCCTATGAAACTTAAAACCATGACATAAAAGTTTATATAAACTTTGTCTTGGTTTTCATCTAGATCTTCTACTCTTAGAGTGAACTGCCGCTCCTTCGAGGTTTGATAGTGTGATTGATTTGAGATGTTAGTTTGTTTCTCACTGCCTCTCTTGTTAATATCTAATGATTAAATACTGTCTTGAGTTTTATAAAGCAACTACTCCTCGTCATTCACATCTGTTTAACTTCTTTCCTAACTAATTTGAAGACGAGGGATTGGCTGTCTTTCAGGCTAGTAAAATCCGCTTTCACTTCCTTTGAAGGTCTGATTAAACTGATGATAATAAATCTAGCAAGAGAAAAAGTATAATTTGTAAGTGATGAGTATCCCCGAACTTTTCTGTATAATAAGATCTACCAAACTAGTCTAGTCCATTCAAGTTAGCTCTGTCAAAGTTAGGAGTTCTAATGATTTCAGTAGGCTTGTAAGTCCTGTCCATATACCATATTCCCTAATCCCCACCATTGTTGGCTTTTCCTAAGCTCTCATTCACTATAAAGGCCCTCCTTTGTTACTTATTTTCCAATATAGTTTGTTCTCTTAAAGCCATTCGCTTAATTTCCTCTTCAGAAAATGGATTGGGTTATACATATAAAAAAATGTTTCTTGGTGATCTCTGAAACGCTTTTGTGAGGGTTAATAATGTCGTAATTCCTCAAATCTGCTTTCCAAATAGGACCTCCTGCACATCTCTTATTTAAGATGGCTTTATCTACAAGCTCTTGAGCTTCTAATTTCCGCCTTTAATCATTCGAGGCTTGCATCAAGCTTTAGTCTACATAAGGCTTGCCAGATTTTTCAGCCAGAGATGCTTGCTTTTTGTCCCAGAAATCTTTCAACTCCTCATATTAATAATCTAGAGAGTAGGGAAATTAATCAATTGACTATATCGCTAAAAGATTCTCGCTGACTTAAAATGAGTGAGCTTAACACTTTCAGGAAGCTGTTCCATCTTCTTGAGTTCCTCTTCTTCGTTATCACTTATTCGCTCTAAGATATTCTGGTACATTTTCTCTAGATATTGATCGCTTATAATCTTGTTTTAGCCATATCCGAAGGCTCCTTTTGCTTGAAAGTTTACTCCCTTGGATTAAGCAGCTTAAGTGGATTGCCCTGTAAAACTCTAGCCCTAAGTGGGGCTACCATATACACTCTAATGGAGATCGTTGCTACTATTTCTATTACCTCTAGTCAAGACAGCACCTCCCGTGAGAGTTCTCTGCTAGGGAGTTGACATGGTACTTTTCATTATGCTTGCTAGTTAATTAGAAACACCAATCAGAAAAATATATCGAAGTATGAATAGGATGATAGACTATTTTTATGATGAAACTTTAGTAAATGTTATGGCCTTAGTTTTGATGAATTGACATATTGCTCGTTGAGCCAAGCACTGATTAAGAAGCAACTGTAGTTGACGCTGCAAAATATGCTTGTCTCTTGCTTGCTTTATTATCATTCAGCTTTATTTAGACCTGTTTAAAGGAGTCAGGGTTCCCTAGAATAGATCTCTTCGGCATCTTTCCCTCAGTGTCAAACATCAAAGATCTTTTAGCTCCACCTATATGACAACTAAGATTCTGTTTCTAATGTCTAAAGCTTTAAGTATTTGGACTCACCTTTCTATCTAGATTGCGCGAAGAAATTTTCTGGAGCCTCCAAATCTTCCATAAGGTTAGGACTAGAACTCATTTAGGCAATTTGCTATCTCTAATACTCTTTGAGTCTCTTCTCGCTCATTTATCTTTTCAAGAAGACAGATCTCTTCTTAGGTGAGCCTGATGCGTGCTGATTTTTCAAAAGCTTCATGTTGGATATGGATTAAGGTTTTGGTATTGCTTGATCTACCACAGTTGTGTGCTGCACCATTGTATCAAAACTTAGTTTCATTACTATGGAAGAGGTTTAATAACTTGTTCAGCTCGATAAGATTAGTTTGGTAAAACCTAGAAGGTCAACTACTTACTGGGTGGAAGTGAAGTTTTATTATCTTAAATTAGGCCTCTCAGAAGTACTTTGGTGCTTGCACTCTGTTGCGAGTAAGTTAAAAGTTATAAAGCAAACTTAAGAACATTTATCTAGTTTGATACTGATGCTGGTTTTTAATTTCGAGGCCTTTCTAACTTGATATGTTCTGCACTATAGAAATCTTTCGCAAAGAAGATATTAATTTTACGTCTTTCTATCTCCATCAATATCTGGAGACTGAAGTATTTCTCTCGTCCTTGATCTCTCTTTGTTAAATTGATTTGCAAATTTAAATTAAAGCAAGCGGTGAATCTACTATCATTTTCAAAAGTTTAAGATCTATTGCTTGTTTCTACTTTATGCAATTACTGCTAATATATTTTGCAATTATAAATTGTCATTTTCACATCTCCTTATAAATTAATCCGATGTCTATATCATCATTATATTGCAAGTTAAAATGCCAATTGTAAAATTAATATAAAGAAAGATTAAATGAACTTAGAGGGTGTAAAGAACATTAAGCAATTAGTCCTATAACAACACCAACAATAGCACCAGATTATTAACTCATCCTCTGCTGCTGCTCTCATTAGTCCTCTAAAATTATGACCTTCAATCATGCTAGTGCCAAAAGATAGAAAAGTTCTGAGCAACGTGGCATCGCTCTCTCCTACTAAGTTCACTTAGTCCCTTTATTAACAAGAAGCGTTTGTTGAATAAACTCTAGGACTGACCGCTCAAAACAAGATTTTGGAGAGACAGATGAATTTTAGAATGAGTCAAATAACGCAAGTCATGATCCAACAGCGACTCCAAGACATCAAAGATTTCTGCTCTGTCAAAGCTGTCAACCTCATTAACTTCATATAGTATAGTGTTGAATAAGTGAAGTTTTGTGGATTAAGAAGAGTCTAGAATTCCAACTAGAAGATGCTAAAGCCAAAGAAGTTTGATATCATGAAGCATTCTGCGAATATGAACAGGTTGGAGATGTAGCGATTCAATCGTAATCAGCAAATGGAAGATAAGGAAAGAGAGCGAGAAGAGGGAGTAGTGCTGGCTAAAACTAATTTTGCAATGAAGGAAGCTGCAGAAATGGCCAACAACACTTCATTTTCAGTTGATGAGAAGGAGCCACGCTAAAAGGGAGCCTTCATCAAGTAAAGTGAAATGCAATTACTTGTCGCCTCTGATTAAAGTCTTAGAGAACGGAGAGGAAAGTCAACCAAGAAAAAGCAACTCTCAGATTCCATTTTCATGAAATACAAAAATGGATCTCTGACTTGCAGTGAAATCACTAGCCCGTTGCATAATATGAAAACTTCTTCTAGAAATGATTCTCTCCTCCTGCTATAAAATACTTCTCAAGCTAGAAGAGGAAGTATTATAACTAGTCAAGTTAAGAATTTGCAATTTGCTTAAGATTAAGTAGCTGCTGAGAAGCAAACTTATTTATTAATTTGTAAGAATTATTCTCAAACTGATGCTTAGGCTAAAAAGTAATACGAAGAGAAAGCTTTGAAAAGAATAGTTGATAAACTTTTAAAGAGGAAAAATCAAAAGCTTAATGCTGCTTCAGTCAACACTTCTCAAGCAGTCGTGAATAATGTATTTTAATTTCTCCAAAGACTCAAGAGTTTGACCCTACTATAGAGCTTCTAGCTAAGTATAAGAAGAGACCACAATTCAAAAAGTTTCTCACTCTCACTTCGAAGAACTCTAGCTCAAATTTGCTTGCCAACAATAATCATCACTATTTTAATAAAAACTTTAAATTCATTGTAATAATGTTTTGATCATCTGCCCTCCCATGTTGTGAGCCCATTCAACTTTAAGTTTGGATAACAATCTCAGAAAGTCTTCGAAAACTTCAGCTCAAGGAATAAAGACGTCAATATAGGAGCTGCCATCTATAACACTTCTCTAACTTAAAAGAACTTGAAGACTTTTCAGTCCTAATTAGAGTCCTCTGAATAGACTTTCATAATAATTTTTCATATAGTTGTTAATAGAAGAATGTGGCTACGAAGATCCAAAAATTAGATATAGACGAGTAAAATATGGATTTCGAAGTTCCTTATTAAAAAAGCGCTTTTGGAAAACACAAATTCTCATTGCCTGAGCTGTCACCTTAAAGATCTACTTTTATAAATGAGCAAACCAATTAAAGAAGAGGTTCCTCTAGGGAACGCTAAAAACGCTAAAAATAAATTATTTAACAATTAAGTCCTCAAAAGAATTAGGACCTTGAATCAATTATAACTTAAAACTAGCCAGAGGAATTTAAAATTTATTGTTTTTATCTTAATCTACTCCTGACTTAAATCCACTCATCTATATCGAGGATGCTAATTCAAACTAATCTCGCTACCTTGAAAAGTCTAAAAGTAAATAAGATCTGGACCAAATAGTGGGAAATCTTCAAGATAAATCATTTAGCTTCTAGCCCTCAGTATCTAGCTCTAATTAAAACCTGCTGATTTAAAAGAAACCGATTAAGAACTTTAGGTATCTCGAGGGTGCCCTGAATCTCCCAAAGCTGGAAAAACTTCAAAGCAAAAGTGGATCTGATGTAATTAATAAGCTTAATGGAATAGTCAAGAAGCTCAGTTAATATAGAGAAGATAGTGTCACAGAGAATCTTTAATCCTCACCACACAAAGGAGCTAGCAATAGAGCAAAGAAGGAGTAAGATAAACAAACTAACGAAGGGAAATCTATTAGGGATAGTCTTAACTCGGAGCATTTCATTTCTTATTTCAGAGATTGAATTCAACATAGATCTGAATGAGTGAAAGTTATTTGAGAAATTAAGAAATCAAGCGTAAAGAGAAAGCATCTTATCACTGATCAACTAGCAAACAGATTAATTTTGGGAATAGTTTGAGTTTTACTGTTATTGTCATTAGGGTCATCCCTTCTATTTGAACTTGGTCTTGCTTTCAGCAAAACGGTATTGAACTTTTCAAACTTTGAAAAATTGTTGTTCAAAGTGGCTTATCTAAAGCTGTTGGCTTCACTTGGCCCCTAAGATAATCTCTATGAAAGTGGCATGCTTAGTGAAGAGAGGAGGGTTTTAGTCTTGCATCCAGTTTTCTATTGAAACTTATCACTCAATTTAATGACAGAGCCTTTCAAGCTAGAGGCTGAGGGATTTGAGGATCTGCCCTCCTTCAAGTGTTTCTTAATTAGCTCAAAATTAGTATCCATTGCTTATAAACAAAAACATACTACTTATTTACAGCTTTTGTGCATTCATGGATGGAAACTATGTATTTCGATTGCTTCTTGCTAATTTTCTTCATAACTACCTCAGGAGTTTCTTCATCTTCGACACTGATCTTGGGCTCCTCATCAGAGAAAAATTGCTCAAGCTCTTCCTCTCCTTCTGAGCCTTCCATTTCTAAATTTCCAGTGACTACACCTCTGCTAGTACCTTATGGGGTGGTCATGGTGGAACTAAGTTTAGTTTCAGTGATAGTGGGAGCAGCCATCTTCATCTTTCTTCGTATCGATCTCTGTAAAGCCTTTAAGGCGCCACTCTGCTGGTCTAGTTACTCCATAGCTTATATGTAGAACTTTCTTTAATCAATTCTGAATAGGATGGATGATGAATTTTTATTCTCCTTTTAAGACTGACTATTCTGAGATTCTCTGCGGTTATAGGAAAGAGATCGCACAAATTGAGAAACACCTTCTTTGAAACGCACATAAACCTCACGTTTCTATTTTTGTGAGTGAATTAATTACATTTTAATTAAACTGTAATAAATTTAAGAAGAGTGATGAAATTCACATTAGATTTCAAGTCGTAAAATAGCTGATAGTCTCCGAATACCTGATATTGTGGCAGTCTCATAAAAGATTTGTTCAGGTAAATTATACAAAAATGATTTTATATATCTTATAACTTCTCTAACTTATTTATCTATTGTAGAGAAGGACTTCTCCCTCTCTGATGAAGTATATCTATTAGAAAATAAACTATTCACATTTTTCTTATCTCTTGAAACTTAGAGCCATATTAGATGACAGTCTCATTGGGCTCCCAAATTCTACAGTACATGTTAATAATGACTTCATTTATGAAGCCCCTTTCGCAATTCTAGAAGAAGCCTCTAAACTGTTGCTAAAACTCTTTGAAAAGCACATTCACCAAGTCAGTCTGCAACTTAGGAGATATCTAGTGATAGAATGGGAATTGCAAAAATATTTTGCTAATTAATCTTAAGTATTAGAATTCCTCAATGATGAGATTGAAATCGTACTAGAAGGCATCTTGGACATACTTCTTGATTTCGCTATAGAGTTCAGGTGGGATATAGTAAGGCTTGTTAGACTTTTCTATCTTCTTAATCCAGATATCGAGGGCCATCATCTT
Organism: Tetmemena sp. SeJ-2015; assembly: GCA_027382625.1. Taxonomy (NCBI): domain Eukaryota; phylum Ciliophora; class Spirotrichea; order Sporadotrichida; family Oxytrichidae; genus Tetmemena; species Tetmemena sp. SeJ-2015. The sequence continues at coordinate 99,412 of JAJKFJ010022002.1, read as the reverse complement.
TTCATCCAGTAAACTCTCAAACGACTCAGTCTTGTTTATCATGGAGGAGATGTTTCCCATCATAAACGAGAACAAACTCAGGCCAATAAACTCATCTCATAAGATTTGGATATTTATATATTTTTTGCATTTAACTCGATGCACATGCAGAATATGAATTCATCTCTGGTGCTTGCAGTGTGATCGCCATAGCCAACTGTAGTGATGGTAGTAAGGATGAAATAAATAGCGAAGAGATAGATGCCTCTGCTGTCATCTGGATCTATGTAGCCAACTGACCCATATATCCATCCGATCTGCTATTCAGGGTATTTGTACCTCATAATAAAATATATCCTCTCTCTTCTTCCCAAGAAAATGTAGATGCACGCGATTCATTAAATAAAGTAATCCTCTCAATTAAGCGAGGATGTGAGTGGCGAAAATCACGAAGATAATCAAAGTGAGGAGTGCTGCATAGTCAGCCACCTTCATTCTATTGTACCCTCTATTTAGCAGAAACTTCACCAAGATAAACTTGAAGAGCGCAAATAACCTCTCCGAGTGCACAAATCTAGTCAGTTTAAAAAGATAAAGAGCCTAACTGTCGTCTCCAATTAAAGAGGGCACGACCGACAAGAAGTCAAAAATTTATTAAAAGTGAGCGTAAAAATCTAATTAAAATGAAATAACCTCTAAACAGCAAGTTAAAGATGAAAATTAAATACTTAAGGTAAGCTTTTGCAGTCTCCTTTAGGGTTCCTTCGTATTTCTTTCTTTTGAACAATTAATATATTTAATGGAATTAAAATATGTTTTGGTATTTTCTTTTAATATCATTAAAGGGAATTAATTTTAAATCAAGGACTTGTATTGATTCTGATTAGAGATTTTTGTATAAATGAGTTTAAGAATAGAAAAAATTATCTAGTTTAAAGCTCCTCACACTCTCTTCAAAGAAATGATTGGCGAGGTAATTCTTGCTTCTCTTCCTCCATAAGAATAATGTCTGACTATCACTTTGAAGATATTAACTTTTTATAAACAGAATTAGATTTATTGGTTAAGGGAATTTGAGCAGAATTTTAATTAAAAACCTTCGGATCATTTTATATAAACTATCTACACCCTTTTGTTTATTTCTCCATAAATTTAATATTCTTTTGAAAAATGAAAACGCTAAACTTATAAGACACTCTTCGAAAAATTGCTCACTTTTTATTCAGTTTATGTCTATTGAGAAAACAATATCATTCATTGTTTCAGCAACTTGAACTGAGTGATAATACTCTGGAAACACCAATCTAAAAGAGAGCATAATATACCTTTGCTACTTACATGAAAGGCGTGGTAAAGAGTGTGTATACAGTGAATATGTACATAACTACATCCCACGCTTATAGGAAATTACTCTCTGGACTTATCAGGTACCATTTATCTTGCTGCTATTTCACCATGTTCTCATAGTGAGAGATGTAATTATTATTTAATTTTACCACAAAAAAGATAAATTTGAAAATTATAAAATTGCCATCAGCGTCGAAGTCATTATCAGGGTCGAGGTGTTCAACTCTCACCTCAGACTGAAGTGCGCTCTTCATCCTGCTTATGATTATCTACTGCCAGAAGTATCTCTTAATTTAAGACCACAGGTAGTCTCGCTTCTCTTTCTTTTCTGTAGAATTTTTAGATTGTCGACAATGAATCTGCATACTAGTTAAAGCGCATTTGAATTCAATTTTCATCTTGAATAAATCAATTATTTCGTAATGGAATTAAAAACAGCAACAAAATTATAATAAGGTGATAATTGAGAGATTAATTAATATTTAAATAAGCAACACATGATGATTCAAGTCACAAAAATAAAACTACCAAAGTACAAGAGCAGCAGCATTAGAGAGACGTAGAAAATGAGCAAGATGCATTTGAGGAACCTGAAGAGCCGCTTGGCTTTGATGATTAGTACGAGCTTTAAGTTTTTTTATATTTTGAGCGAATGATAAAAAAGCAACTAGGAGGTCTGCTGCAAAATTACATTGAATTTGATTGGCAAGCACACTAACATGAAATATATCTGTATGTTTCATTTATATTAGAAAGACCAACTTAAATGGAATAGAGCAAGGGAAGATAATCGCAAAGTTCTCTAAGCAGGAAATTAGGTAGCCCAAGGCAAAGAAAGATTTTAATAAAAAACGTTAGTTATATTAAATATGAGATCGTGGATTTCAGAGGGAGGGAAGATGTAAACTATTTAAAAGTTGCAGTTTTAAGGCATCTTGAAAATTATATTTAGAATAGACAGACATAAAGAAGAAAGCAAAGCAAAAGCAAAACATGATTGACTGCATCTCTGAATTTAGAAACTTAGCTAAGACTTCAGCAACAGAAGAATTGCACAATTTGGAAAATTAAAAGTTACAGAACTTCAAAATTTTATCAATAAATGACTTCGAATTAAAGCCCCTGCCTAGAAGTAATTACCTCAAGCACATATCTTAAGTAAATGAGTTGAGTGAAATTGAATTTCCACCTATCTAAGATGAAAGAGAATAAAGCGAAAGAATTGAACTTGAAGCTAATAAGAAAGTTTTTCATAACCGCAAGCATCATCCTTAATCTTCTTTTTAATTTTAAAAGAAAAGAATGATACTACTGTCAGTTGAAAAATTTGAAAATTAAGAAATCAATTATGATTATTGCTTCTGCCTTTGCTACTTGCGTTTCTCATTTGTGAAGCAGGCTAATTCATACCTCTTTGGATTTAAGGCAACTTTAGATTTCTTTGGAGGTTGTTCCCTTAAACATTGATTTGGTTTATATTTCCAGTCGAAGAAATGTTTGAACTATACACATCGAGCGGATTATTTGCTTGCCTTTACTTATTCTGAATATTATTTGTGTACTTGCTCACCCTTTTTTAAGGAGAAATGGGTATATTGTATTGAGTACGCAAAGACTGCTGCTGATTCATGGGCGAAGGATAGATATTTATTAATACAAAATTCACATATTGTGAGCTGGCAGATAAGAGGAGTTATTCATTTATAAGTTGATGTTCATTTGATTTTAGCTTGCTCCCTTGTGCAAAAATTTATATTGATTTAAAAAAGATAAAGATGCTGAGCCTATCTCATTCTAAGATCGTGCTTGAAGCTTTAAATTTGATAGGGAGGCTTCATTTATCCTCTGGGATTCTCTTATGTTTCCAGTCTCTCTTAATTATACACTTTATGGTTATTAGTTATCGCCTATTATCTATAAGTTTTAAATAAGCATGGGATCTTATTGATTGAGGTTCTAGTAGTTTCCCGACTAACTACTCATTTAATTTTAATTAAGATATTAGACAAAGATATTTATATTTTCTGGCGAAGCTTAAAATATATTGAAAGCTGATTTAATGCATTCTGCTGAGAGAACATCTTATTTGGAATCTTAAACTGGTTCAAATGATTTGAGTTTACTATGAACTTATTTTTCTTTTGGCTGGAGAAATTGATCTATTGTTGGTATTAGCTCTGCCTCGCCTTTCTTCTTTAATTTACTCCTTGCTCTTAACCCTAATATGGCTATAATTGATTATTTGCGCCCTAGTAGTTATTATTGCTCTCTCCTCTTATCTAAAGCTGAGACATGTTCAAAAGGTCTGTTTGGCTTTCATTCGTATTGATAGAGCTTTGCTTTTAGGAGTATATCTATCTTTGCTTCGTGAGATGAGGTGGTCAACCCTGATTATTTTGTGAAGTTACCTAAGAAGTTAATACACAAGCTGATCTTTACTTACTTAATGTAGTGGCTCCTGCATTTTCGGCTGATAATTTTGATAGTGTTGCAAAAATTGCTTTTGTTATGAACTTTGTTGCATCTAACTGCTCCTTCCCATCTTTTCGTTCCTGAAATCTTATTTTGCAACTTTATTGGATTGAACTGCCGACATCTTTCTTCTGATGTTGGGCTGTTGCTGCTGATATACTAATGCTGCTCGTTCCTGATTACTTTACTGCTTTTGATAAAACTGTGTACCGTAGTAGCCTCTATTATTCTGCCTCATAAAACCATCGTTTCTCGCAGTACTTTACTAGCCTATATGAAAAGATATCACTTAAGAATTTGCAATCTTACTAAATGGGGCAGAGCCATTTTCTTTGAGCTGATTTTCTCCTGATTGGTAAATGTATATGTCTTTCAGCTATTGCACAGCTTGTGCATTCATCTAGCTATTCTAGTTCCTTTCAACTTGGCTGGTAGTGAGGGTGGAATTTACACGCTAGTCGTTTCCACTGGTTATCCGCGAATCCATTATACCTACTGGCTAGACTGCAGTTCCTTGCTTTCGCTTACTCATGTAATAAGTTGAAGAGGAGGCTCTTTGCACAACAGGTAGATTTTCCGTACTTAAGAAATGGTTTAGACCAGTTTCACCTCCATCCGCCCCATCAGGTAAATTTATCGCGCTAAAGTTATTTACAAGCATCGACTTCGAAGTTTCCTTGTAGGAGTGCAAGTTGTCTTACATTTGTGTCCTGTAGGACGCAAAATAGTCTTTCATCTGAACGAACGTCTCCTTATTTTCAAAGAGGAGTGATGCCTAAAATATATTAGAAATATAGATAAAAGTAGTCTTACCAAGTTTTTCATAATGAAAGAAGCTAGTTCTTCTTCATTTTATTCCCTTTTTTCATCTTCTAGAGGATTGTCTGCAAACTTTTCAGGCACAGAATCTATCAAGTAGATTTCTTCATCTCCTACGCTTTCTGAAGATTAATGAATAAAAAACTATCTTAAACAGATTATAGGACAAAATAATTATAATAGCTAATACTTGTACTAATAATATATTCAAGTAAATTCACAATGATTGATAATGAGACATTATATCTCCTAATGGGGACATTTTAAATTTTATATTCTTAGCAGGTATCGCAATTTACAAAGCATTTTCCTCATTACAAAATAGAAACCAAAATAGAGCAGTGGTCCAATAAAAAATAATTAAAAAGAAGCAGAGAAATCCATATGAGCTTCAATTTAAGCCCAAAACTAATCGCTACTCAATACCCGAAGATGTTATACTCAAGAATGTGTAATGGGCAGCAGTCACAAATAACAATACTAACTAAAACGTAAAGTTTGACTATAAAATTGAGAAGAAAAGTACTCTTAAACCTTATACTGAGGGATTATTCAAGCTAATTGATTAACCACATCAGCTGCAAGAAATCTTGCAAGATCTATATTCACACAAAGTCCTTGGAATTATTACGTTTATACTTGTCTATTTAGATACTCATTTAGAATTGACCTTGAAAATCATTAAGCAAAGTCTTACCACGGGTTCCTTTGCCTGATTTAAATCACTACTCCAAATTATGACACGTATCTGATTGATTGTTTGACCCTTCGTGAAGACATTAAGTCCTACTTGGCCGCAATATTTGAAAGTCCCACAACTTTAAAAATCTTCCATGGATGCATAAATTCAGATATAGGCTGGCTTCAGCGTGACTTTGGTTTCGCAACTGTAAACATATTTGATACACAGGAGGCTTTTAAAAAGTTGTACAAAGGGCAGCGAATGTCCCTTCTTCATCTGTGGGAGAGTTATTGCTAAGACTAGAGCAAGATCACTAAAGAGGAAAAGAACATCTTTCAAAAAGAAGATTGGAGTTAGAGGCCTCTGACTGCAAAAATGTTAGAATATGCAGCACATGACTCTCATTTCCTCATATACATCGCTCAGCAAATCCAAAATAGCTTTCTAAAGGAGGGTAAAGAGAAGGAACTAGAAGATATTTGCTAATAAGTAAACGAGCAGTGCGTAGCTTAAATTTATAAGCTGAGAAATAGTCAATTCAATAAAGAAGATGATTATAGAATCCCGTTTAGAAAGTCCTGTGATGGATTCGACCCAGAGAGTGAAGAATTCCTGAAGATAGAATATATCTTCAAGAGGCTATATAATTAGAGAGAGCACTTCTCACAGGTTATGGATGTGGGTCCTGATGAAATTTGCGATAATATAGTTCTATAAATTCTGAGCAAACTTTAGCCAACAGAGTATCTTGAAACTAGAAAGCTATTAGAAAAATAAGCCCAGAAAACTACCGCCTTGTTTAGGTAACTTATAGAATACTTCAATCTAGAAATTGAAGCAGCTATTGAAGAATTTCCAAATGCATTAGAAAAAATGAGAAACTACTATGCTACACTACCAAATAATGGCTTTAATTCGGCTTAAGAGAGACAAAAACAAAAGGAGTAAAGAAAGTAAGTGATGATGAAGAAATATACCTGCAAAAAGGTTGTTTACGAAAATTGCAAAATGGTTGCTCCTGATGGCTAAATACTTTCTAACTGTGATTTGAAGAAAGCTTAATGGTATATTGAAAAGGGTTTAGCTGAGAAAATCAAAGATGATCCTTTTACAATTAAGTTGAATTTTGAGCCTAACGGCAGAGGAGAATCAAAGCCTTATGAGGAATTATATGATGATAATTTCTACATTGCTAACAGAGAAAACATTTGCGTTTCATGCGGTGCTGATAAAGACTACTCTCGTTTCCATGTGATCCCTACTCTTTACCGTTAGAATTTTTCAGACACTTTGAAATCTCATCGCTCACATGATGTAGTATTGCTTTGCTTTAATTGCCATGAAAAAGCTAGCAAATTCTAGGATAATCTAAAGAAGCAATTATCTGATAAATACGGAATACCTCTTAACGAGCACAACCCCAATAAGTTGCTCAATCTTTAGATCCAGCAGATAAACAAGTTTTCTTACACATTGAAAAAAGCATCAGATAAAATGCCAGAAGACAAAATATTCCAGATCAAGGAAACTATCTTCAATCTTATCGAAGAAATGAAAGAGCAGATGCTTCCTTTCTTCCCTGAAGAGTATCACACTAATATAGAAAAAAGAGAAACTAATGAGAAATTCATCCACTTTTGTTTCAAGCTTCCTTTGCTAAAGCTTACTAACAGAGATAAGTAAAATCCTCATGGAAAGCAGCTGGTAGATCTCCTATCAGCTCAGGATAAAATTGCTGATTTCATAAAGCTCTGGAGAACTCATTTCTTAAAGTCTATGGAACCTAAATTCTTGCCTCTTGGATGGAGTGTGGATCACACAATTGAAAGGAGTTTTGGTGTAGACAGTAAGTTCCACTACACTTACCAGGAAGAGTTAGAAAGAGAGAGATAAGAGTAGATTAAGTCTGACTCTGTTAATACTCCTTAGGAGAATATACCTGAATGATCTATTTTTAATTTCTAAATAAAATCTTCCGCTCAGGGTCATTCAATATTTTTAGTTATTAAATAAAAAGTCTAAAGAAATTGTTCCTAAAACAAAAATTCTTTCAGCTCTCTTATTATCCGGCTCCATTAAAATTAAGCTAAGTATTAAAGGGTATGCCTACTTTGCTAACTATCTTTTTGAGCTGTAGAGTGTCTACAGGTTTTTCAACTATATGTAAGATTAGAACTTTAAGTTATTTAAAAAAAAAAGATTATGAAAGGTGAAAACAAGACTTACGAAACATGTTGAAACCAAGCTTTTTATACTCGTTTACTTGATCCTCAGTTTGCGCACTCCAAAGCACAAACTGAGTTTTGTAAAAATGTAAGAGTCCTTTTTTTTCCAACTCTTAAACTTGTTTCATCATCTATAAGGCATAAAGTCTAATAAATCATATCTTACAGCTGGCCCGCTCATCTGTGGCATGTTGAAATCCAGAAAGACTAGATCAAACTGCATTTCAATCGGCTTTCTATTGATTTAAATTCTAACTTAAATTTCTTTAAAATTTAATGAAGCTCTGAAGAATCTCAAGCCCGTCTTAACCTGAAAAGCCTTATTCGAAGTTGACCTCGCCATCTATTAGCATCTGTAGTTAAAGCTTGAGGGCCAGTATATTGAAGGAATTGTCATCAATAATAAGGATGTTGTATTTTTTGGATGGTTTTGATGGAACCACCACTCTTCTCTAAAATTGCTGTTGAGTAACTGGAGCTCTTTCTGTGAAGATAATTTGGGTGTTATTTACTGAGACCAGCTCAGAACGGAAAAATAGATGCTCATTGCTTTGTCTTCTGCTTGCTGTAAATTAAGAAGTAAACTTGATCGATGCTTAATTCTGTGATGATAACAACAATGAAATTAGTTTAGATGAAATGTTCAGCGAAGGACTCCTATACTATCACTTTAGTAAAGTTATGAAATTTTATCCACTATATAATTCAATGAAATAATAGTTCCGCATATTCAAAGTTGATGGTCTCTCCCCTCTATTTACTTGTGTAAGAGATTTGCGATGATTCCCCTAATTTTCAACTAGGTAATGCTCAAATAGAGTTTCATGGTCAGAAGGCTACTCTTCCACAATTAAATCATCGCCAGAGATTACTCCCTCTTCTTAGCTACTTTATTAGAGACTAATGTCTTGCTGAAGTTAGAAATAGAAAGTGAAAGTAGACCCAACTCCCGGATAACTTTCAAGCATAATACAAACTAAATCAAACAAATCATTTTCATTTAAATGAATTTAATGGCTCCATTCATAGATTCAGCAATCTTTTTGCAAATAGTAAGACCAAGTCCGCACCCATTTTCATTCAAACCTGAATGGTCTTTCAACTTTCCAAAAGTTTTGAAAAGCTTTTTCTGATTCTCAAAACTTATCCCTATTCCCGTATCTATAACCTGGATCTAAATGAATCCTGGTGACTTCTATAATTATATATTTAAAATATCTAAGCTAGAAAGCCTGCATTATCAGCAGTATCATTACTCTCTTCTGTTTGAATAGGCTCTCCAGAGCATATAGTTAGGTTCTCTCTTTTAGGAATCGTTTTTAAAATAAAATTGCATCGCATCAACTTTATTGGCTCTTAGGACAACCTGCCCTTTCTTTATAAACTTGATAGCGTTTGTTAGCAGGTTGATTAGAACTTTTTTAATGTAGGCATTTATAATTTATTTTAATTATGAGAACCTAGTTGACTCTTTTCTTATCTGCCATGATAAAGAGTGGAAACAATATTTACTTATATTTTTTGATTTATTTGGAACTGAATCTCCAATGATCTTGACGAGTTGAATCTTTTTGGCTTCAGCCCTGTGCCTTATCATGGAACAGGCGTCATCTATTTACTGTCTGAGGTTAAATTTAGAGTTGTTCAGCTCAAACTTATTAAACTCAAATCTTGAGAGATCCTATACAAATTTAAGTTACTCTCTCTTAAATGAGTAAATTGTCTATAAATAGCCACTTACCAATATATCTTCCACTAAATTGCTTAAAAACTTTCCACTCATCTCTTGCATCTCTAAAATTTCAAATATAAATTTCAGTATAGCGCGCTGGTAAATTAGCGACTTTGAGAGATTAAGTGGCACTCATCTAATTATAAATTGCTAATGCAATTAACAGATAATTTTTTCATCATAGCATTAAGTGGAGTCCTTAGGTCGTGAGCGATAGATGCGAAATAGAGAGTTTGCATTCTAGTTTGAACCACAGATTTCTATTCCTCTCTTACTTGCTGCAAATCTTGTAATAGAACAAGCACCTAGTGTTTCCTATTGAAATTTACAATCTAGTAGTCTATATATTAATTCATCTTTCTTATATTAAGTCTATTTGCTGCTTATTCTTCATGATTTTAAACTGGCCCTGCAGATTTATGGTAAAAATCGAAGTTAAAAATTATTGCTTCATAAATTGAATGGTTGACTATGCCTTATAGAAGAGGAATGAATGCAAGTCTGTGAGTGGATTCTTGCCATTTCTCTCCACATTTTATATAGACTGCTGCTCTCTGATATTAATTTCTTTGATAATCTCATTTATAAAAGTGATAATTAATAGGTTTATGTGTGTATAGTATAAATCATTTATTTCCTTTCTCATTCTTTCATAGTATTGATGCGTTGCAGGGGTTGGCGCACCTAGTGCCTTCAAATCGTACTTGGGATCGATATCACTCTCTCAAAAATAAAAGAAGATCTTGGGGCTTGAAAAGCTTGATGGCAGTGCGGTTTATCAACTAAATTGACTTCGTCTTTGTGTTCAGGATTATAACTCCCTCAGGCAGCAATTTAACCAGCATTCTCAAAATTAAAATCAATATTAATTATACTCAAGTCAAGTTCAGCCTATATTTAGGGTTTATCTCATTTATCTTTAACTTAAAATTTTCTAAAGAAGCTTATGCAAATATACTTTACTGCTTATTGCAATTAATATCTACACTTGATAATAAGTAATTCTATAAATATAGAGTAGACTTAGATTAGTTAGTCGGGGAATCCCTAATTCTTACATCTTTAGCTTCTGTAATGGCGCTCTTCAGTTCATATAGAAGATCTAAAATATAAATTCATAAAATATTAAGGTTTATGAATTGATCATCTTGAAATTTCTGGCCCTTGATAAATATAACCACCTCTAGCAGGTATGCAAAGTACTATTGGTGAGGTATAGCTGACTATATTACAAAATATAAACTCAAGGTCATAATAGAAGCACATTTGTTTAAACTTATAAAAACTTTTATGTTTCGAAACTTTTAGGGAGAAAATTTATTAGAAAAAAAGGATTAGTGAAGGAAAAGATAGAAAACTTCAAAATTTCTTTCAGTTAGACAACTTGAACACTTCATATAAATATACCCAAAATATTTTACCTAAGTCTTCCCCAAGCTAAGTTATGTAAATATTAAAGGATGACTTTTCTAATTTCCAAAAGATAATCAAAGCAAAATTAAATTAAAATATAAATAGGGATAAGATTAAAGATAATTTTTTAAATAATATTTTTTATGTTATATAAATGTAGTAAATATATTTTAAAAATTCCAGTTTTATTCGCCTCTCGGATTTGTAATCGGTAATATTTGTGATAAATTTTTCTTAAAGGTCTCTCGATTCTGATTACTGTTGAGCTATTCAATACTACTTGTATTCGATTACAGGAAGTAATCAAATTATTTACTGCAAAGCCATAAAAACAAAAAGAAAATTACACTAGACTTTTTCAACAAAAGATTTGTAGATTCTAACGAAGTATTTTAATCTATGCCTTAAAAATTATTAAAATTTATTTCTTCACTTTGAATTGTATTTAATAAAACAACCTACTTTAAATAAATAAGAAATTTAATTTTTGCCTAATCAAATGTTTGATTTTCTTAGTTTTGTTTAAATTGTATAGTAGAATAATTTGAGATGATGATAACTACTTACTATCCCTATGGCTTGATTAATCAGTATGAGATTATAAATTTTATGTGCCACAAAGAAAATTTATTTTCTATATAAAACATTTATTATTATTTATTTAAATTGACGTCATCTACCAATTTATATCAACGCATCTTGCCAAGAAAAGAGTAAAGAGCACATTCGATAAAATGCTTTTAAAAAATAAAGTTGCAATTTTATTGATTCGAAGCGTCGCTACAAAAGGAAATTAGAAAAGCGGTGATAATTAAGAAATTAAAATGGTGAGGAGCAGTTAATGAAGCAAAATGTCTGCGTTTTATTCATTTAGTAAAATTTGTAAGAAATAAGAGGGTAATGAAAAGTTTAATTAATCCAAGGTCGATCTCTTTATAATCTAATTAATAATTTAATTAAAATTTTTGAAAGACATACTCGCTTAGGAACATTTAATAAAACAAGCAAGAAAAATTTTTAAGTGCGGGACATTAAAATCGGGCTAAGTAATAATTAATTCACTAATATCTTTTAAAATTTTTCAAAAATTTAAAAACTTTATTTTTTAAATTTTTTAAAATAAGCTGATGCAAGAAGTGCAGACATATTTCGACTAAATAGTAAATTTTTTTTTATGCATTTTTTTTTTTTTAATTTTTTTTTTTTTTTTTTTTTTTTTTTTTTTTTTTTTTTTTTTTTTTTTTTTTTAAACAAATTTCTCCTCCTCTGACCAAGATATATTTTTTTAAAATTTTGATTTTAATTAAAATTTAGTTTATTATAAAAAAATTTTCCTTAAAGGGTTTAAATTTAATTTCTAAGAACATTTCTTGAACATCGTGTTGAAAAATAAGCACTTCAATTTCATTAACTTTTGTTTTCATAATATTTGTTGACTACATTAAGTCTTAATTTAATCTGAAATGAACAGTTTTAAAATGGCGGAAAATCCGCCATGGCGGAAAATCCGCCATTTCATCAACTCATTAATTAAAGCAATTAGGGCCTTTTTATTTCTTAAATGTTGATAATATTGTAGAAATAGTAAAAATATTATCGGACTATAAACCATTATTAAATTTAGTTCAAACTTTCATCTATGCTGCATTTAAAAATGGCGGATTTTCCGCCATGGCGGATTATCCGCCATTTCTTTTATTTAAATATATTTAAAGATTATATACTTTAGAAGTCAAATTACTTTTGATATATAGAAAGAGGTCCTAATTAATTTCAAATAATTTTTAAACAATCTCTTTCGTTTCATGAGAATATTTTTCTTGCTTCCTTTATAGAATTTTCTTGACCCAAAAATATTTTTGATCCCTTAAATTTGACAATGCTAAAAATTATCCCAATATGGTTCACTCATTAGGAGAAGTTTTCTAACTTATTTTTCTTTCTCTAATGCCTATGTTTATAGTCTTCCAAATATATAAATTTTCAAAGTTATTCATATCATCTTCTGCTCTCTCTCAGAGACCTTATAGAAATAATCACAAAAAATATATTCTGTCATTCTAAATTTGGAATTAACGAAAAAAAAAAAAAGTAAGATTACCAAAATCATAAATCCTACAGGCTTTTTAAAATTATATCATGAAAATCTGAAACTATTTTTCTGGAGTGATTTATGTTTAAGGTATCAGCATAACTCAAATTAGACCTTAATATAAAAAATGAAAATGCTAAAGCCTAAGATTAGATTAGATTCAAATAAAGTTTGGCAATCATTTACTGTATTCTATTGCTAAAAGGTTGAGTACTTTTCTATATTTACGAAAAGTCGATTGACTCAAATAAAAAACATTTTTGATTTCCTCCTTGGAAGAAATTAAATAATCACAAGCATAAAATGGCTGTGATTAAATAATCACAGAGACTTTTTTATCAATTTTTCGACATCAGAAATAAGGGACAAAAGGTCTCTCAGATCAGAAAAAATCACAAAAAATCACAAATAATCACAAAATTTGATAAAAAAATCACAAAGCCCTAAAAAAAAATCACAAGCTCAAATTTCAAAATTTTCACTTGAATAAAAGAAAGTCTCTGAACCCTATATGGGATATTAGTTAGTCAAAGCTATTTACTATATAAATTCAGCTTTGTTAAATTAAAATCTTCATTCCACAAATAGACTTCTGAAAATTATTATGGAATCCTAAAAAAGGATAAGGGCTGAGGTAGAGCACTTTCATGAGGACAAATTTAATAAGAGTATAATGAAAAGTGGTTCCTAAAAAAGCTCTCTCGTCGCTTCAAGTCCAAGTAAGACCTCTTCATATAATCCACTGAAATAAATAATCAAACAAATAACTTTTCAGACTTTCAACTCAAGAAAAAATATTTGTGATTTTCTTCATCTTCTTTTCAGAGAAAAAAACGGTTTAGTACTCTAGCTCATGAAGCAATCAACTTAGGTGCTCAAGGCCAGACGACAGAAGCAAAGTCACAACTCTAGGTGGTGCATAACTGAATTGATTCAAGAACGTAGGAGCTCCTGAGTACGCATAATTCTTACCAATCACACGTTCTAATTATTGAAACCTCTGTTCATAATCCAATGGAAAAAATAAAGAGACTTGCATTAAATCACTTCCCAGTTATAGATCTAACGTTTGATTAAAATTTACTTAGAAGTTAATTCAAGCTTAATAGATTAATTCAAAAATTATCACTAAATTGTTTAGTCACTAATATTAACAAATTATTTTGATTTGAGCTTCCTATAATTTATTTTCCGTTCAAGTTTGAGATCATCATCTTCATGCTCTCGTATTTATTCTAAGTAATTGTGAAGGAGGTTTTAATATATCTATGCTTATTTTCAAAATGCAGCTTTGGTAATTCGGAGAATTGAGATATAGTATTTGGAAAAGGTAATTTATAAAGCTTAACTGAAATTTTTAATAAAAGCAAATGTTTATGAAAAAAACCCAAAGATAAGCAACTAATAGTTGAAATTTATGAAAGTAATGAAGAAATATTTTGAATTTAAATAAGAAATAAATGAAATTACTATGCAATATATTAAGTTTAGATTACAAACTTCCGGGCGGATTTTCCGCCCGGGCGGATAATCCGCTCTTTTTAACTTTAGTTTATATCGAGATTTTTAATCAACTTTAATCAATTTTATAAATGAAATTTCTTTTTTTATTTCAGCAATATTATCGCCAATAATCATATCAATAGCACTATCAATTAAAGTATTTACTTAGGGACCAAAGGCAAAAAATCCGCCCGGGCGGAAAATTTGCCCACATAAAATTTTTTATAAATGATTAAATTAAAAACATTTAAGTCAATTGCAGACGCCAAATAATAAATTATTGTATGATAAAATATTGTGAACGATAAATTGATTGAAAGTAAAAAAAATTCATATTGTAACTAAAATTTTTAATATGGATCTAACTAATGAGTTATTTGGATTAAGACTCTAAAGAATGTATATATTGTGTATTTCATTAAGCCTATGAATTAACAATTGAGAGAAATAAATTTCCTAATGAATAACTTACAATTGAAGAGAAAAAATTTGTTCTCCCTTTTTTATAGATGCCGTCTATAAAAAATGAAATTTTAATTTTAGAATATATTTATATGTTATTGGAATAAAACTTACTTGAAATTCAATTATTACTTGTTCAATATAGAAAATGTTGTCTGTACTTCAATGTCTCTTGAACGCGAATTTTTTTCTCAAACTCACTAATCAAATAATTAAAGACATTATAATAAATCGACTTTGGATTGATTAAACTTTTCATTACCCTCTTATTTCTTACAAATTTTACTAATTATATAATACAAAAAGCAGGAGTTCGAGGAGTGATTCTTCAATTTAATTTGTTTAAAGCTAATTAAATTAATCAATTTGAGAAATTTAAACCTTTTCAAGCCTTACAAAGAATGTTAGTAGTATTGCTGATAATGCTAACTTATCTCATCCGAATTCAAATTTGAAGTGAAGATTACAGTCACTCCCCAATACGCCATGATAAAGAAACATAAAAATAATTTTTCATCTTCATGATGACGAGGTTATAAAAATGCTCAAATCGTTTCTGTGCCAAGTAAAGAGCGAGAACGTTTGCTGTTATCATGATAATATTCTTTATGTATTAACCATTTTTAAAAAAATAGTGTAATTAATTATCTATAAATTTTGCACTGTCCAGAAGAGACTGATGTGAAGCAGAACTATTATCAGTTTGAGAGCATTTGAAAAACCTCTTCTTAAATGAAGAAAAGAAAATAAGTTTCTCCCTTCTTTTGTAATTCAGTATTGACTAAGAGATTTGATCAGTGCAGGTCGTGTACTTAAAATCGAAAATACTAGAGGTATGTCCTGTCTTTGGACATCCTTTTAATAAATTACTTCTTTCATGATTCCCCTTTTCACTGACTCTTTTCTTTTTATTCTCTTTTTATTGTTCATGTATTTCACTCTGCTTTCGTTTAATTTCTAAATTTGTGTCTGAGGGCTGAGATGGTTGTAGCCCGATTCTAGAATCTGTGTTAATAATTTAGCCGATTTACTGTTAGGGTTAGGAATTGTCATCTGGCTCACTATGTAGAGATTAGTCGCTTTTATAGCTGAAAAGATCTAGTGTCTTTTTTAGGTTTCTATAATTCATGCAACTTTTAAAAAAATGTACTTTTTATATTTGTCATGCTGATAAAAAGGATTAGTTAGTATATTAAAGATTATCAATTATATTTCAGGTACTATATTCAGTCCTATATTAAATTCAACTCAATTAATAATCATTGATTGCTTCTCTTATTTATGTTCCACTAAAACTGCCTCCTCATTTTCAATCTCTATAAATAATGAATAACACTCTCTCTCACTTTCTTTATTTCTCTTTTTTTTATGAAAATAAATTCAAGATTGGGTCTTAATCTCAAGAATGAGCCTCTTTTTGTATTATGAAGTTCTTTATTTATAATAGAAATTCATAAATAATTTAACTTAAAATCTATCAGGAAAATATTTTTACTCAGAAAATGGAACCTTAATCAAAAATTACACTTGTTTCTAAAGAGGGAGAAAGAATTGAAGTCGACGCAAGAAAATAAAAATTTACTCACTTATTATATGGATCCACTTATTTATTGAAGAATCATTTAAATGTGTGGACTTCTGAGAAACATGTTCGAAGATAACTAAAACTACGAAGATGAGATTCCCCTTGAAGAAATACCCTCAGCGCATCTCATCGATATCGTTAATTATTGCAAACATTTCAACTATGCGAAACTCACAGCCAACATACCAGCACCACTTCCCCAAAACAACCTCGAACTTGTTCTCTAAGATCCTTTCGAAGTTCAGTTCATAATGAAGTACGATTTGGAAGGTTGGATAATTATAACCTTTAAAAATGACTTATAATTTCAACTTTATATAAGGATAGATCTGATTAACTACAGCAATTTCTTGGATATTCCACCCATTTTTGAGCTGGCATGTGCTGCGATAGGAGCTTAATTCAAAGGGAAAAGCTTTGATAAGTCAAGAAAGACTTTGGACTTGAAGACGAGACTTATACACCTGAGGAAGATGAATAACTTTAGAAGAGATTCCCTTGGATTCAAAATGAGATATAGGACACCTCAAAAAGCTCGAAGGATCCCTCCATAAAAAAACCCTTAAACGAAATTAAAATTTCGATATTAAAAGTTTTTTAAAATTTGTTCCCTTTTAAAAATTTTAAATAAAATTTAAACCTAAAAACCACCATTAGCCTTTCTCCTGCCAGATTTGATTTTTCTTATAAAGTTTCACCCGCTGCAAGCTTAATGTCCTTTAATTTGCATCCATCCAATATCTTGCACTTGCTTAGGATCAGGCAGTTTTAAATAATGCAACTATATAAGGTTATCACATGAATATATAATTACTCATTTCCAATCTCAACCTTGTCGAGAATAATACAGTTCACTAGTTTAGACTTCTTTCCTATCTTAACTCCTTTTCCTAGAGTGCATTTTGATACCTGAGCTCCCTCATCTAATTCAACATCAACTGCAGCAACTGAGTCCAAGCTAATTTGCTTGACTATTGATGGGAGACCTTCGTAGAATGGCTTCTGATTTTGCTTATTCTCCTCTATTTTTGCTTAAAATGGGTCAAAGAAGCTTTGCAAGGAATTTTATGTGTGTTTGAACAGCTTAGAGCTTTTAAAACTTGTGATAGTCTTAGTTTGCAGAAATATAGTGTCTCAACAGTTAAAACTTCCTAATTCACAAATAAGACATCATTATATTTCTTACTGGTAGTAAGTTTAGTGATTGCTATCTATATAGACACCTATCTTAACTTGGTCCTTAGTCATCTTTCTTGAGGGATTCATCATAAATTCAAGCTTGTCTTAAATATCTGCATCCTAGAAAGAACTCTTCAGTTCATCCTTTGATTTGATGAAGTACTTTTTCAGTGAAGCCTTGAATTGGTTTCGTGCCAAAAATGGCAAGAATTCATCCTATTCAGTTAGAGATATGAAATTATTTTACCTCAATGCTATAGAACACTATATCCTTCTCTTCTTCGAGCTTTTCAAGTAGATTGATAGCCCAGTACTTGAAGATGATGATTCCTCCGAACTGAAGATCAGATCTGACTTAGAAACTTAAGCACTTTCTTAGTAGAGAGGGCTTTATACTTAAATCCATATTCTCATTTTCTTGATTGTTGGCTTTAAACACAAGTCTATAAATAGTAAAATCATGGTTTGATCATAATTTAAGTCTCAATGATTGATTAGAAGATTCTGCAGAATTTTCAACCCATGAACTCAGTCCAAATATATCATAGCCTAAAACTTCTCCTCTCTGAGCCTGAAACTTTGCTTTTTGGGTTAAATCAAGCTCCTTTAACAAAGTTGTCACTGCATTCTAGTTGATCGAATGAGTCTCTAAAATTGAGGTCAAGCTTATATCACTCAAGCTATCACCATTCATGAAAATGAAATCTTTCTATTAACAGATTAGCAAATTGTAAAAGATATACATCAATTTTTTCCTTCAGTAACCTAATCACTCTTGCTGATTCTTCTTCATCTTAGAGAACTACTAGCTCGACGTCTAGAGATGTCTCATTAAGGAAATAATTTTGGAAGAAGCTCTGGAATTTGGGTAAGAAGCGCTTTTCAATCACAATCAAAATATCATCCAATCTATTTCTCTGAAGATACTCGATTTGATAACAGAGGAGAGGTTTGTTTGCCACGGGCAGAAGTGCAATTGGGAAATTATCAGTCGCAGGGTGAAGACTTAATGCAAAGTTAAGACATTAGGGGAAATTTACTTAGAGGCTCTAATGGCATGATGCAATACAACTTTATACTGAGAAGTTGATTTGAAATGGCACTTATCTAGTAAGTGTGAATCTGATTTCGAGAGAACTTTTATACTCTCACTATGCTATTTTTTCCTTCTTCCATTTTATGATAATATACTTAATATTAATTTGTTCTACTAAGTAAATGATTTATCCAATAAGATTAATGATACAATACGTATGAAATTGAAATTATCTATCAGTAATCATCTTCCTCATTCTCCCCGATCATTTCTTCCTTGAAATCGCTATACCTTAGTCCAAAGGTTAAGAAAGTTTTCAATAGAAAGACTTTAAGTTTCTTATATAAGGGTACTTTATCTGTCAGCGCAACATCACATACTCTGCAAATGAAGTCAAGGAATTCCACAAAGCTTAGCTTACTATATACCGATTTCTCATTCTAATTGACCTCTGTCATTTTACTCATGCAGTAGCATTGGATCACTTCTCGATCCAGAAGATTAAAGTCTTTCATTAGGAACTCAATAGCAATTTTAGGGCTTAGATTTTTATGCACTGTTCTTGAACATAGCTGCTTATATAGCTTTAGTAAAGATTTCTGATTAGCAAAGAGGATATCGTTCACTTCGAGAACCCAAATTTTATCTTTTCTATAATTTTCATGAACGAAGAAACTATCCATTCCTACGAATTTATCTGCTATTAATCTCTCAAAAGATTCTGAAAAAGTCTTACAGATTCCAGTTTCTCTATAGATAGCACCTGCGCTTCTAATCAAGAGTTCGTAGAAATCAGATCTTCTCAAATCTGAGGCAGAAGAAGCTGAGCCTTATTCTTCTCCTAAGTCTTTCTTCTAAGATGAAACACTAGAGGCAATATACTGTCTATCAAAAGCAGAGAGGCCAAAATTGCTATCTATGAAATTCATAGAGTTGGCAAACTAAGTAACTTCATTAAGTGATATATTTGGATAGTTAGATTAAGCTATTAAAGATCTGTGAATGTTGAGAAGTAGTTCCATGTTTTTTATCAAAATCTCTTGAATTTTAGCTCTCTAAAAATCTTTAATAGGACACTTATACTTACATCTTCCTCATCTTTCACTAATTTAGGGACCTTCCATTATTCATTTAAAAGATAAGCTATCTTTTGATAATCTTTAGAACTGCCTTCTGTCCAATCTTTGAACATACTTGTCCCTTTATTGAAAACTCTTTGCTTCAACTCAGTCTTCCGCTTCAATAATTAGTCTAGAAAAATGTTGATGACATTCTGAATAAGATTACTTCTTTTATATCTTCGCTCCTCAGTTTAACTACAGTGGTGAAAAATCTTTTCCTGATCTGCCCTTCAAGAGTCTTATAAACCAAAAAATAAGAATGCTTTCCTGGAGGGACAATATCACAAAACATCCACAGCATATCATCTATAGGGATTAAAATTATAAATTAATATGCAAACTAATTGCGCCTTTGTAAAGTCTATCATGAAAAGGTTTGTAGTGAAGATATTATGCTAGCTTATAAGTCCACACTTTGGAGTAATACTTCCATATATCTTGCTCGGATTTCTTTTGATCTACAAAATTTTAAGCAGTAGTGTCTATCTTCATCAAAAGATCTAAAGTCTTTGCATTTTCACAAATTTCCATTAGGTAAATGTTCCGATGCAATAAAACTTCTTATATTAAAGATGGATAAAAATGGATAAATTTAAACTGTCTTTCTTTAAGATCGAAAATATCTTCATACTCAAGTTCATTCACTAGTCTCGAGAAAGCTTTTTCAGATTATTCCTAGCTATTATACTTAATGAAATTTAAATTATTTAAGTACTTTTAGTCGTCAGTAAACTCACTCTCAAGGCAAGAAGTTGTAAAATATCTCCATTATCCTGCAAATCCAACAGTCTTCACTTTCATACCATTATGTTTCATGCTGCCAATGTTTATTTCCTATTTCTCGATTTAGATCATTCTGTCCAATGATTCTCCACAAGACATAAATATATAATGATCTTAACCTGCTTATAACATATTTGTCTATTTCTGGGTGACTGGTGAGTGAATATTACCTTCTTGGCTAGCTAATCTTCTTTAAGTGATCTCAAATTGAACTGCTCGATTACTTATTCCTCGTGATCCATTCCATAATCTTTCAAAACATGATGAGTTACTTCCCTTCTCTAGTGATAATTACTTTTCATAAAAAAATTCTTTATAATCTTAAGTCTTGAGAATGTTCCTAAATTTACTTTTCGAAGCCTGGGAAAGCTTATTCCCCGAGAGATGCAAAGCCATTAAAGTCAGAGATTAGCTGGCTACTTTCACCAAAATTTAGCATAAGTGGTCACTTAGATTACAGTTTGAAAGATCCAAGTGAACTAACTAAAAATATAGAAATCAATATCTTTAGTAAGTTATATAAGTGAACCAGATTTGAGGAGTTTTTAATTAAAGAAGTAAACGAATGAGCAATTTCCTATGACACATCATTATCAAAATGAAAGTTATTCCAAGAGATATTTAGAGAGTGAAGGTGGTTAACGTGCCGCATGGCAACAATAAATTTCTAAAGGGATTGAGAACTGAAATGATTCCAAGATATATCTAACTCAATTAGATTCGCATTAGATTTTATGTAGGCTGTTAGCATTTCGAGATGAGTGTCATTCAGGTTCATTTATGCTAATGATAACTTTTTCAGTGGAAAAAATAATATGAATCCTTCGTTTAAGCTATTTTATGAATTCATCTAAGTTCATTCCCATTTAGCAGTTGCTAATGCTTAGTTTTTAAAATTTGAAATATGAATACTCTTCGAGGGCTTATATTAAGAGATCGGAAATTTTTTCTTCAAAGTGCATATTTACGAATATCATTGAGAGAAGATCATTCTTAATTCGAAGCTATTGCAAAAACCTATTTAAAGCAAGCATAATAAAATCCTAAAAACCTTGGAAAAGCATCGTGCTCTTAAAATGTGTTCTCCAAGTAGATGTGCTTTAATTTTGTTCCATCCATTTAGTTAATCGCATTAGATAGAGCTTAACTTCCCTAAATGGTTAGCTTCTAATTTCCAATGGTCAGTCTTTAATTTTTCAACTAATGAATAATCATGAGGGGTGCCTCATTTTCTCTTTGATGTACTTATAAATACTCCTACATGATTTTATCTTCGCTATCTCTATATTCTCCAATTTTGTTATTGCTTTGCATATGAGAAAGAATATCCACTTGCTACAGCCTCAAAGATTCGTTTGAAAATTATTTCTTGAACTCCTAATACTTCCGAGCTATAAGTTTATCACTATAAAGTGAAAAATCATCTTACAGTAAAATGATCTCTCGTCAAGTTATTAGAAGTATTTCTCTAAGTTGTCAAATTCTACCTCTGAGAAGATCTACCAAAAACAAATAAGATTTAAACTTTGATCTTACATAATTCTCTTCGCTTATCTTTTATTCATCCTTATAAAACTCCTTTGAAAAGTCGCTCTGAGTGTCTGAGTTTTCTATAAATTACATAGTTTATCCAATTTTGTCTAGATTCCTCTATTTCAAGCTCTCTGGCTCTTAAATTGCTCCACTATTTTTCAAAGATCTGATCTCTGTTTTCTCTAGTAGCTTGTTATTAGAAAATAGAGCATGCTAAAGTACTTTAAGATCTTGGCTTTAATTCTGCTGATGTTTTTTAGCATCAAAAGTTAGCTAAGAGTCCTAATTTAGATGCTCCTCAAGTAGAAAGTAATAAATTTAAACTAAGAAATAACTTTGAATAATTTAATGATAAAGTTAGGAGCAATTGTCTCTTCTATGTGGCCTGAAATCTTTCGATAGATGTCTTCTCAAATTTGAGATATAAATAAGAAGATACCAAAGTAGCTGGCTTGCTCTTATTTTGTCTCAACATACTTTGACTATTTTTATCTTTAGTTAAGATGGGAGAGGCCAATGATATTTTTGAAAAAGGAGTATTCATTCCCATATTGAAATTGCTAAAATTTTGGTTCCTTGAGGAGCTTATACTAACTTGTAAATTTGCAGCCCTTTATTTATCATTTTGAATTTGAGTAGGTGACTTTATCTCTGGGAGTATTTAAAAATTATTCTCCAAGTCTGAAATGGGAATATCTATGGCTAGTGTGGTATCAAATGGATTCCTGTACTGATTTAGTTTTCTTCTTTAATTAGCCTCTTTACTTGTATTGAAGGATTAATATTTGACTCTCTCTTGCTTGTGATTATTTATCTGTTATTCTTATTCATGCATGCCAATTTTTTGTCTCTCCTCTTAGAGCATAAGCTCTTTAATTGACTTGAAATCTTTTATATCATTAAACATAATATAACTAAATTATTGAATCTTAAAAACCCTATTATCTGCGCTCTGGGGATTTAGTATTCTTTTGCAGAGTGAGTTAAAAGTCTATAAGCTTTAAATTCGATCTCATTTTCCTTGAAGTCTTGATGATGTTCGAAATTATTCCTGAGTTCATCAATTCCATTTAAATCTATAATAGTTCTTCTTAATTAAAGTTAACTATAATCATTTTGTGAGAAAATAGCTCTTGTATTTACTAATTGTGATTCTGCTTTTTAATGAAAAAATTGGCTTGAGTTTGCAATTTCTCTACATCTATAGCCTGCAACTGTTAAGCTTCCTCTCGCTCGGTTATTTCTTTCTATCTTTGAGTTCTCACTCGCTCTCCATTAATTTCTTCGATCTTGAAATCAGTAAACTGCTTGAATTCCCTAGGAGATGGAAAAGATGGTTTGGGAGATTAAAGTTAAATTTTTAGATTATAAAATATTAAAGTTCTCCTTTCTGTCTGCTGCTAATCTGAGTATCGAATTTACTCTTTATAAGTGAGGATCTATGGCTGGTGCGTGATTAATCAAGCATAAAAATAAAATGCATTTGTTAAAAATCCGACTTTGATCTTTAGTTAACTTGTCTCTTAGAATATAATGTCTTCAATTTCCAAACTTCTTCATTCTCAGAGTATTTCGTCATCGATAAATTTCTAGTTACCTGCTCATTAGGAAATTATAAAGACGAAATTATTTTTCCATTAGGAAAATTCAAAAAGCTGCTGTGCATATTTGATGTAGCAATAAATGTTTTATCTTCTTTGAAGCCAATGCTATTACTTTCCTCCTCCTAAAGCTTATATCTGGACTGACTTTAGTCGAAAGATTTGAAGTTCCTTGAGCCTCTCTTTTTAATTTTTAATGCAGAATTAGTATTAATTGCTTTTACGGGCTAGTTTAAACTCCTTATTTATTGTTTATCGCCTTAGAGAAAGTGATTTATATTCGAACGGCTAGTTAAATTTGAAGTATCTTGGAGTTACCTCTTTATCATTTGCTTTAGCTCAAAAATTTATATAAAGTTAAAATACCATAATGCAATATAATTCCAAATTGAAGGATGATTTGAGAAATGGGTGGAAGTTTTGGGCTCTCTTGCACTTAAATCAGTTTCAGTTACTGTTCTTTAATTTATTTACCCAACCTTGGGCTGAAATAAGAAAGGTTTGCTCATTAGAGAGGAAGATTTAGGATTTATTAGAATCAAAAAGTTTCTACTCTCCTCCTCATTAAGATTCTTATTATCATAGTTCAAAGTAAAATAAAAAGGTTTATACTTGAGAACTGATAATATTTTTTATAGTTTACTAAAAGTTTGGGAAGTTATATTGGATTAAGCTCTGAGTCTAGACCTTTTAAAATCCTAGGTCTTGAAATGACTAGATAATTATTCTAAATTGCTGCTTCTTTAATAGTTCACTGATTATTCCATTTATAACATATCTTTAATTCCCAAAAAAATCTATAAAAATAAGCTCTCTGTGCTTAGATCTTGAGAATTTGTAACGAGAATAAATTTAAAGAGAGATAAACTGTGCACTACTATTTTTAAGCATTAAAAAGATTACTCAACGATTCTACTTTAGAATCCCAGTGAGAGTGTTTTCCAAATCCTAGGTCTTGAATTTTGCTTTTTTGAGTGGATTCTTAATCTTCCTAGACTTGACTTAAACCAACTTTAGACCAGGTTAAATATTATAGTTAAAAAATGTTTCTTAACTCTTTCTTTATTCTCTTCCACCTCATCATCAGTATTTTTGTTTGAGTCGTCATATTGCTGTCGATGTTAATAAACCCTTTTTGCCGCCGCCTTGACTTATTAATCCGACTGTTTTGAAGAGAGATGAAGAATCTGATCTATACTGCTTTCGTTCAACCTCCCCTAGCTGCTCTCGTTTAAGTCTGAAATTGAAGTTTGATCTCTCTTTTATATATTTTAATCGTAATTTTGGGAAACTTCGCTATCATATTCCACTTCATAGATGCTTTCCTCCTGTATAGTGCCATTTTCATTTATTCAGTTTAGATCACTTTAATCAGCTTGCTTAATGGAGTTAGATTTCTAGGACTGATAATTAATTAAGTTTACATTTAATTGTGTGGAAGTGATAAACAGGTGCTACTTTGTTGCCGCCTCTTGAGTGTGCAGAGTGAGGAGCATTGGCCTTTGGAGTGTCATCTCCAATTCTATTCTGACTTAAATTTAAAGAGTTCATGTGCTAGATTCTCATATAAATTATTATCCTATAATCATGATAATTATACTTCTCTTGTTGGTTGGAAGTCTTTCAATAACCATGGGGTCGTTTCCTCTTTCCTAACTGAATGCAAAGCCCTTATGAGTGGTCTGCCTTCTAATAGCCTCAAAAGTGTTTACAAAATTTTCAGGGTTCTACTAGCTATCGTGTGCTATATTCTTAGTCTATTGCTATGTGATGGCTAAGGATTGCTGAATTCCCTCCTTCTCATCTTGTCTTATGGAGTGATGGGTCCCTTTAAGATTAGCACTGTCTTTATATTCGAAGTACCACTTTGCCATATCTTATATCAAGAATTTAAGGATGCTAACTAAAAATTAACTTATCTCTTTGAGACATTTGAATAAAGAGTTGAAAGATTACGACAAAGATGATGACTAGGTAGTACTGAGGAGAAATCCAAATGAAGAAGTAAGTGCCGTAGAGATTGGGAATTATAGTTAGAGCGCTCTCTATAGCATAAACCAGATAGAAAGAACCAGTAGATATTATGAAAATGAAAATACTTAAGGCCGAATGATTGCTAGTCTGATAGAGAATCTCAACGTTCACTAGAATTACTATCAGCGAATAAATGATCATGCCGAAAACCCAGAAAGAAGAGGTTTAGCCTTTTTTATTTACAGAGTTCTCGAAGGTCCAAGCGACTAGGAACAGAATTAGGCAGGCTTTGCAAGTGGCATATAGCATCCATTTCCAAAAGATCTTCTTATTAAAAAGACGCTTATCCGGGCCCGCCACATAAAGCTTAGGATCTGAATGTAAAGTTTCTCTGCTGAATTCAGCGTCAAAAAGTGCATACCACATAATAGGTAGTGCTGTAAATACGATATTGTAAAGCTGATATACCCAAGACTCATAAATTGTTTGTCCTGAGAAAGTATTAAGAATTCCATACCAAAATTATGGGAACACATAAAGAGCATTCTTGTAGAACATATAGCAGATCAGATATGAATTTCTTCTATAGGACTCTCTTCCGTGGACAAAGAGTAAATTCTGAAGGAACTTAAATTAGCCAATTGCATAGTCAGCAGCTCTTGCAGCCTATTATCCTTCTTTTCCACTTATTCCTACTCCTATGTGAGCAGCAGTAATCATATTAACGTCGTTTGCGCCATCTCCAATAGCAAGAGTAGTAGCCTCAGGGTATCTTTCTTTAACCATGTTTACTACATCTGCCTTTTACTTTGGTGAGACTCTGCAAGCTAGGACGACTTGAGCGAGACTGCAAATGTCAATAAATTTGTCTTTCATAAAGCTATCAGCAGCAATATCTATAAGAGCAGCCCCACTTACTATAATACCGACTTTTCTTTCTCCATTATTTTTATTAACTTCTACCTCTGCCTTTCCCATTTCGTTCTTTATCTCTTTCGAATTAGCTCCATCTATTAAAAGCTAAAGCATGTCGTTATTGAGAAGTTAGCAACTGTATCCGATGTTGATGGCCGTTTCAATTTTGTCTCCTGTCAACACCCAAACTTTAATTCCAGCTTCCTTGAGTGAGTAAATTGTTTCTCCGACCTTTTCTTAGAGTAAATCTTCAATGGCAGTAGTACCTATAATAATAATTAAGGGAATTAAAGGGCCCCCGGCATAAATAAGATAGGCCGTGACGTCAATGATATTGCTGTGACGCACTTATCTGACGCACACAAACCTACCAGCCGAATAGGGATATTAAACACGTGGCACCCCCCACCTCACATTCTGAGCAGAAGCTCCCTGCATACCATCCAAAAAAAAACCTAAAAGGAGAAAAAAAATCCGGTAGCTTCGGACCGGGAGCAAGTCGCTGCTCCGTAGCGTCTGGCTTCGCTGTCCAACTGCATAACTGAGTGTTTGCCCATAGATCACATCCCTACACGCCTACAAGGATTAGGAGGGTGAGTGGGAACCACTCACCTTTGATTATCTCTCCAGTGAGCAGCTCGACCACCTTCCCCAGGGCTTCGGCTGCCATTATCCCTTGCCTCTTTTAAGCACTCACCCACCAGCCAATGGATTACCAAACCAGAGAGCCTTCAGGGAAAGGGCGACCGGTGCCTAGTGCCGGTCGTGTGCGTCCTGAATTTTAACTTTCTAATTTAATAATCAGTAGTACCTATAATATTCAGCTCTACTTCAATTTTCTCAGAACACTCATCTATAGCATCATCTCTCCCCTGCGTGAGTAGAGATGCCTTGTAGAATTCTTATGACCACTAGCTATAATAGTTTGTATCTAGGATTCTCTCTGCTATAAGAAGTGTTCTTAGGCCATCTTTGGCATACTACTAAAGATGGTTGTCTGTCTTCTTGAACATCTCCTAGTTATCAGGAGATTTCTTGAGTCTTGCCTCAATTATTGAATCAGCTCCCTTGCATATCAGCTTTATCTAACCTGATTAATTCTTAACTATGACACTCATTCTTTTTCGAGTTGAGTTGAACTCAAGAACATTTAAAAGTTCGAAAGTCTCTTTCTAGCCGTTAGGCTTTGTAATCATCATGTTACTATTTTCATTATAAAGACTGAGAAAAACATTAAGCAAATATATTTTCGTCTCTCCCAATGAAAGTAAAGCCAAAGAATTTGGCTGCATTAACCAAAGCAAGTTCATCTGGTGAAGAGGCGTTGTAAAACACTTTGTCGTTTTTCTTTTCAATGAGCACTGTATGGCAGAGAGCTAAGCACTCCAAATAGTTATATATTTTCAAGTTGTTAGGGTGTCCTTGGTCTTTCAAATGTGAGAAGAAAGTGGGATCTTCGAAGTTCACATTCGTGATATTTTCTTGTTAAAGTTTTGGATACCTCTAAGCTAAAATGTTATAATCATTTTAATAAAGACTCTATATATTTAAGCCATCTTATCCTTATGATTAAATCCATCTATACCATAGGAGATTTCGCCAACTGAGAATTTCTTGAACTCCATTATATTTTGAGTGAGAGTACCGGTCTTATCTGAGAATATGTAATGGACCTAGCCCAATTCTTCATTTAGGTTACTCGACTGTACCCTTGTTGCCATGTCCTTCTCGAAATCATAAATTTCCACATCCCAAGACATGAAGAATCCCTAAGCCAATATAGATACTAAAAATATTATAATTTATCAAGCCATTCTCACAACCTCAGTCGTGACTGTGAGGGAGATAGGAATGAAATTTGTAAAGAGCAAGATCCATGTACCAAATCTTGTGAAAAATTGAGTGGCCCAACTTCTCGTTTCGCTACCTGGATAAAGCATTGTGATGTTCAAATAGTCAAACGTCTCCTCACGATTATCCCTCTCCCAAATAGTTCCAAACATAGATCCAAAGAAGCATACAGCTAGCTGAAGCAAGAATACTAGTAGAACCTAGATGTTAGTGGCTTTTTCATTTCTGGAAAATTTATTCCTCGCTGAGGTAGAATTGAGCATAATTTTGGAATCGTGGCCTACGAAAACCACTACTGCCCAAACGAATTCAGTATTCCTCAGATTTGATCCTCTCAAAAGCATGTTATCAGCTGACAAGGAAATGTCCTTATTAACTTTGGGACTCTGCATGTTCCCCTCATACTTGTAAATTCGGTCATTAGGAGACTCGCAAAATACATGCCCTTCGAAATTTAATACCATCTCATCAGTTAAAAGCTTTTCATTTTTATTTAATTATAAATTCAGTGGCTGCTAAAGGAATAACTTCTTTCACTGAGTTCTTATGCTTTAGATTTGTTTCACCATCTAGATTTTTCGTCTCTACATAGCATATACCACCTGTGAGAGAAGAATTCAACAGAATCAAATCGGCAGGGAAAGGCTCGTCCTAGAATATCTTAACGGTCTGCCCAACTTTCAACTTTTCCCATTCTGTAGGCTCAAACTTCTAGCTTTCATCATTTTTGGCCAAGCATTTCTTCCTATTTATTATAAAGAGTATGAAATTAATTGAAGTGTAAGGGACAAATTTTCAGTTTGGTCTGATCTGTAGCGTTTCAAGTCTTCTATGATATCTTTAAGGGCACTAATTGAGACCACCACTCCAAGCGGAAGCAGAATAGCAGGCAAGCCATTTGTGATACTGACTGGCTTTATAACTTGGAGCACGAGAATGAGCAAGAAATAGGCGTTTGCCAACTTAGTAAACTGGATGAATAAGTTTTTGGGGATAAAGTTCCACCAAGTGTATTTGCAAGTGGAGATCAAGTTGGACTTAAAACGCTTATCTTTCCTATCGGGGATCTCGTTCACTTTGAAATCATACAGCACGCTCTTTGATCGCGGCTTAGTCACGACTGTCGTCTCTTCCCCATTTGGGTCTTAGATATTCACTGATGCATTTAGACTGCTCAAGCCGTTTAAAAAAGTTATTTTCTGAAGGGAGTGATATGTGTGTGTAAGTTTTTGTGTTCTTGTTGGGAGGCCATTAACTTCATCTTATCGGACTCTGCCTTTGTTTTCATTTATATTTTAATTACTTTAAAAAGGGTTAATCCCAAAGCCTCCGAGCCGTTTATTAGCCTACTCAGTGTAGTAGGTACCTTCAATCTATCATCCAAATTATCATAATAACTCGATTATTCGACCGTCTACACACTTCCTATTCAAGATTAAATAGCGTATCAGAGTAAGTTATATTTATGGGATTCTTGCAAATTTAAATAGACCTTTTCTAATCCAAAAATAGTGAATAATATCTTTCTAGTAAAGATAGGTAGGTTGTTAGTGGGTGTGCTCACTGGAAGATCTTCTTCATGGTTTTGATGAATCTCTCTGCGTATACATTAGGTCTGACAGCAGCAGACACATCCTTGTTCTTGTGAGCAATGATCTCGTCGAATCTTCTCTTCATAGGATAGGTCTAAAAAAATTATTAAAAACAATAAGAGAAGAGCATTCACCCTCAAATTAGAGAAGACGTGTAGATAAGAATACGATAGTTTGTGCTGCACTTACAATGAGATAGTCAATAATGCCGTAGTGGATTTCCCTCTTGACAATTCCAAGCTGAGGGTCGAAAATAATCTACTCAATCACATCTCTCTTGGATAGCTTGAGGAGTCTCCTTCTGATTTCATCTTGTTCCACATCCTAGTCAGTGCTCTTGAATTCTTGAACCAAGTGGTTGGTTTTATTCTCTGAGCACTGGTAGCATTTCACTGGCTTTTCCTTTTCGCCAGCCACGAACAGATAAATAAAGTTAAGAATTAAATTAGTGGATTGAAGGAGCAATAAAAATACTTAATTAGCTAGTATAACAGATATAAAGAATGAATCGATTCAAGAAAAATCTTAGGGCCTTATATTTTAAAAGATAGAATTTTTTCATTAGATTTCTTTGATTCCTTAATTCAATCTCATTAAAAATTAAGACTTATTAAGTTAGATTGGAGCCTTGATTTTCTAAATGTTTGGAACTGTGGCTTTGTTCTCCGTAGAAGCTACTGAGCTGGGTTAGGAAGTCACCTTGTTTCTTTGTCTTCTTCTCCTCCTCTTCTTAAGCCCTCTTGTCTGAGTCTTGCTTGGCTTTGGCAATTTGGGAATTTCTGAGACTCTTGGCGTCATCCTGTAATTTCTAGGATGAGAATTCATAGCAGGTGTCTGTTCTTATAAAGTTCACCACTGAATTTAGAAAATTAAATCCTAGCTATGAATAATTAGAGAGTTGAATTTGAGGTCTGTCTGTAGTTGGTAGCATGGCTGCCTTGGAGAATTTTTGGCCTTTTTTGGGGGAAAATCTATTAAAAAAAATTTTTCAATAAAAAGATATTTTTTATCTTGAAGGGACTTCTTAGAGAAGTGCATCTCAGATTCAAACTGCTGCACAGAGGCTATATCAAAGGGATCACAGACATGGTAAATCTTAGTCCTAAACTTTGATTCTTCTCGAAGTAGTACGATGTCCTCAGCGCACTTCCTCTTTAAAGGTTGGGGTCAGTGAAGCCGATATAAAGTCTCTTTTCCCAAAGGCAGAGTCCATACGCTCTAGATTGAAGTTACCTTCGAAAGAGTTCTGAGGATGAGTGAAGATGGACAGTCCTTGCACTTACTGCTTCAAAATATCGATGCGTTTAATAGGCTTTATCACAACTATAACAATACACATATGAAAAGAAAAAGAATATATAATGATAAACTGTCATGAAAAGACTGTAATCCATAAACCCTTGTCTGGAGAGCAGCTCCACATCGCTTTCAAATTGGGCTATGATTCTTCTGATTGATGTTGTGTGGATTCAAGTTTCTTAAGCTTTGCAAGAAGTCTTGATCCTTAAGCTTGTACTTGAACTTTGATTTGTCTTGGAGCACCAATTCGAAATTAAGAACATCTCTAGGGTTTGCAAGATGCTTACGCCCCTAGACTGAACCCTTGATGTCGAATCCAAAGCAAGGTCATCATTCTCGAGAGAAGAGTCATCAAAGTCTTGAATTTTCTTTGCAAAGCGAAGTAAAGATGCATCGATTGCCCTCCCCTATTAAGCTTAATGTTGTATGCTCCAAGGATTGGAGTAAGTTTGGTGCTAGGGTTCATCATAATTTATTTTGGTACACAGAAATAATAAGTGCATCATAAAGTGCCTGTAGTATTCGGGAAGAAAATCTTAGAGCTCCTTGTAGCCTGCTTTCTAGATTGACTTGAGGACAAGCCCTCCTTGCTTGGGGAAAATGTAGAACATTCCTCCCTTTGAGGAAGCCACATCAATCTTAAGATTCTCTATGTTCTCCATGCTGAATATCTTCTTAACTAAGTCCTCTTCAATGTTGTTGATCTTCCTCAAAAATTGGGAAATTTATCCTTAAAAGCATTAAAAACTTAGCAAAGGGTATTTTAAATTTCTGGGCAGCTCAACAAAATCTAGGGGAAATTTTTCAAATTGGGTTTCGTTTAAATAAAAGATTTTTTTATTTAATTATTTGGTTGAGGTATTTTCTAGTTTCTGTTTGCTTCTCCCCTTAGACGGTTAAACCTTTTATAATCAGGGGGACCCAATACCCGTCCCTTTATTCAGTGCCCCAGATTGGGTCCTTTGGGGGATGTTGCACCCCTCCCTTTTTGTTGAAACAAAAAACTCAAAGATGTGTTAAAAGTAGTTTGCCCGGAAAAAAGAACCCTTAAATTTTGTTATTGTTTTTAAATTTTTTTCTTCTCTTGCTGTGTTTCCAATCCGAGATGAGTGGTAAGAGGGGCCTCTCCGAATCCAAGCTGCTGTGTAGGTTCTTGGCTTGGGGTTTTTCGAAATTGTGGATCCTCTGATGATCCTCAAGGCTTGTTTTTGATTGAGTCTGAAATTGTTCATCTACTCATCAGATACCAAATATTAAAATATCATCATAAATGAATTTAACTCTGAATTAGTTCTCTAAATTTATTCTAAATTTGATAAAATCGAAAATTAAGTGTACCTCTAAAATATTAAGTGAGATATTTTCTCTTTCAAGATATAAAAAGCTGGCATTAGTCTAAAATGCATTTTCTTTATCCTATCTAATTTGATAGAGCAATCTGTTGTTTCATCTATATTTTTAAAAAAAGGTGAGAGAATTTAAACCAGAGTTGAGTCGATGTCAGTGTATTGATTGAACTTTTCCTTTACAAACTGACGATAGAGGACTCGCTCGGACTCCCCTCCAGGCATATTAAAGACTATATTCTAAATTAATCCTCACAAGTACGTTCACTTTTTCATAATAAGGACTGAGGCGTCGCTCATGTCACTCATGTAACTAAGATCAGTTCCACTGAGTTCAATATCCTCCTTGGCACCAGTCTGGCCTCCCTTGTTTTGATCCGCAGTTTTGCTTCCACCTTAGCGTTCAAGATTGTAAGCACCTATTGACAGAGATCTCATAACCACTATCAATATGACAATGGGGTGGAAGCTAGAGAACAATAGAGAAATCATAAGCAATCATTAAACAAGTGTTGTCTGAATTTGATGAATGAGTACCACTTGAGGCCATCAGGATCTAGGATGAAGAAGTTGGGGATGATAGAGATGAACCATAGAATGAAGTAGAGAGTCAGCAACTGGAAGTTGTGATACAGTTTTAAATGGAGTTAAGGAGCGAGTCCTCCAATTGTATCACCCTTTTGGATGAGAGTCTCTTGATCGTTTCCCAAAGTTTTCTGAGCAGCTTGATGCTTCTGGTTTAAGAGTCTGCCGTACCTGCAGTAGGTGTATAGGTAGAACACTGAGAAGATAATTATGGGGATGTTAAACAGCAGATAGTACCCCAAACTGTTGTCATCAACCACAAAGCACATCAAGTTAGCAGCCTATACTCAGTTTAAACTCATTATCTAAAGTTACAGAGGTGAGGTTATTCTGGTCTTGGAAGAAAACTACGATAGAGAATCCGAATGAAGGTAAGTAGACGATCAGACTTTGGTAGAGGAGTAGTTTTCCAGTGTATATGTGGGGCGACTTGAGCAAGTAATGGAAGTCGACTAGCCACATTATGCCCTGCATGATCTCGCACAAATGGAATGCATAGTAGTACAGACCTTCGAAAGAGCAGTAGAAGTCTGCCTTTGTAGAGCCATCAATTTAGAGTGAGATGAAGTCGTAGCCCCTACATATAATTTGAGAAAATCATTCTTGAATGCAAAGTTGCTTCAACTTACTCAATCTAAAATAGTAATCCCACCAAGAACAATCTGAATGAGATAATATCTACATCATTAATTTAGAGAGGGCGATCTAGATCACCATCTAGTTGAACATGATGCCAATTGGGTTGTATCTCTGATAGCGCTTGCTTCTTATGTAGAGGAACAAGGCGAGTAGTGCGAGCAAAGAACCCAATCCAGTTGCAAAGAACATGTTGTAGTACTTTGAATAGATAAAACGATGAATATGGACTAATTTAAGTGATTGAATATTTCTGGAGTTCCTTAAACTCGTCTATTGATCCTGCATCAGTAGAGCCTCCTTCAGTTGTGCTCATTTTTCAAACAAACTGAGTACTTTTTATATAATATAGATAATTTTGAGACACACAAATTTTAAACTTATTCTTATTAATGCTCTCTCTTTGGCCATCAACACTTCCTTCATTAAAAACAATAAATACAATTGAAGTAGCTTTTTAGAAAAAGAGAAAATTTATTTATCGAAGAGGTTTCATGAAAGTTATGAGAGAGAAGTTCCCAGCTAAAAAATGGGATGCTAGCGTCGTGGGGTTGGCGCAACGCCAGTATAGCCTCTAAAACCACTACTTGTCTCTCCATCCTCATTGAGGGAACAAGACTATCAAGGCTTCGGGATGCTGTGTTTTTCTTCTATTGCTTCCTAGAATGTTTTTCCTTAGCACCTTCACCTTGATAACGTTATTCAATGATCTCTTCACTAACTCCACAAATTCATTACAAAATATTATAGATTCACAATAGCACCTAGGTTTTCATGATTGGAATGATCGATATCTCCAAATCTGTAGATGGCATCTCCCATTTTAAGTCCGGCCTGTTGCGCTGGAGATTCATTGATTACATCTGAAACCCAAGCGAATGGAATTTTTACTTCTGGCTTCGAAATGGAAGCATCTTTAATTTGATGATTATGGATAAATGTCATATGTGATTGCATATTTATTTATTCTTCCATTTTAGTATCTGGCATCGACTTTTGATTTGAAGTTGTTCTTGTTGATTATTTCCTTTCCTCTGGCTCGTCCTGCAAATTGTGCTCAATGTAATCTGAATGCAGACCTTCTAGGCCCTTCTCTATCTGTTTCATGATTGTGCAGTGATCAGTCTGCAAGCATGCTAATCTATGTCTGTACCTCCTCACCTCTTGCACGTCTAAAACCTTAAATCACTTTAAAACTATTTAGAGTGAGTGAGTCTATGTCTGCTCTTGGGAAACCCTCAGCGTCAACTAATGAGCCCCTCACTCCCGGCATGGGGGGAGTCTCCAGTAGTTCAGTCAAGTCTAATATCTCCTTCTCTATCTTATCCTTCTCCTCGACCAACTTCATAACATCTTTCCTCCTCTCTTCTAAACTCCTCTTGAAGTCCTGTGGCGCAGATTCTGTCATATTCCTCTTTCCTATTCTAACTAAATTAACCAGATTTTAAATTAACTAATCCTTGAATTAGACTATTCTAGAATCAAATATGCATTCACATGCAATATATATGTGATAGTAAAGTTAGTTGTTTCTAAAGAAGGGGGATTGAGTTATTCAAAAGTGATTTAAATTTAAAATCAAATTATAATTAAACAATAAGAGCAGCAAGGGTGTAAATCATACTCGCAACTAATTCCAAAATGGTAGACAACTAATACCTCTCTTCAAATATTTCCTCACACAGTGGGGGCTCATCCAACTCTCTAGGATTCAACAGGAGTCAAACACTTAACTATTCTAGCAAGAAGAACTCACAGGATTTGCAAGCAAGTGGAGTCATTGGCTAGAGCTACTCACAGTCAGCCACGCCCAAGTAGAATAAGGAACATCCAGAATTTATTAAGAACACAACCACAACAACACCCGATCGATCTCCACTCCAAGCCAAGAACATCAAATTCTATCAGCTGCCATAAAATATGGAGGGGATCCAGCCCATTCATCTCATCTACTATACTTTTCAATATACAATTAGAGTAATCTTAATTAGGATTGCAAGTTTACAATCAGGAAGAGAGTAAGCTTAAGTTTAAGCTAAACTATTTATAGAAAAATTCAGAGTTTCCGAGGAGGCAAAAACTTTTCTCTCTTCCATAAAGGAAAGAGTAGGTGTGATTTCAGTAGCAGGTAAATACAGAACAGGAAAGTCTTTTCTCTTGAACAGAGTTATCATCAATAAGAGAAACCAAGGTTTCGGAGTGGGACCGACTATCAACCCTTGCACCAAAGGTCTTTGGATCTGGGGCGATACTCTGGAAGGAGAATACTAAGGAGAGAAGCTGAAGATATTGCTAATAGACAGCGAGGGCATAGGAGCTTTTGATGAGGATGAAAACCATGATACAAAAATCTTCTTACTGGCTTTGCTGCTGTGCTCTTACTTTATCTACAATAGCATGGGCACAATTGATGAGAACGCAATCAATAACTTATCCCTTATTGTAATTCTATCAGTATCTTGCTTATCTTTTCTAGATAAACCTATCTAAGGAGTTGCAGATAAAGTCTGAAGTTCTAGGTGACTGTGATCCAGACGAGATAGCAAAGTACTTTCCATCTTTTCTGTGGGTGGTGAGAGATTTTTCTCTAAAGTTGCTAGACATGGAGGGTAATTAAATAACTCCTAAACAGTACTTTGATAATGCTCTGCTCCCTCAAAAAGGGTCAAGCGACTAAATTGAAACTAAGAACAGGATTAGAAGATTGGTGAAGCACTTCTTCAAGGACAGAGACTGCTATACTCTAGTCAGACCAGTAGAAGAAGAGAAGGAATTGCAGAGTTAAGTATTTATCTTTCTTTTTTTTCTTTCTTTGAGTCTGTAGTCTATGCCAGATGATTAGTTGAGACAGGAATTCATCCAATCGATAAACTCACTTAGGACCAAGATTTTCAAGAGAGTAAGGCCTAAGACTCTTAACTCCAAATTCATCACTGGAGAAATGCTGCTCGAGCTTTGCTACTCTTACACTGAGGCGATCAACACAGGGTACTCTGCCCAACATTCAAAATGCATGGTCCTATGTGTGCTAAAATGAATGCCAGAGGGCTATAAATGATTCAATCTCAAGCTATGAGCAGTAGTTAAGATAAGGTCCTTGCACAAGCCAAGCTGACTTGCAATGAAGAACTCATCAATAAGGAGCATAGGAAAATCAAAGAGCAGGCAGTTGCAAGCTTCAAATAGAAAGCAGTTGGTTAAGAGATAGCAGAGTTTGAATTTCAGCTGAGGGAAGGCATATCGAAGAAGCACAAAGACATCAAGCTAGAATTCATCAGGCACTGTAAGACGCATGCTTATTAAATGTTGGAGAGTGATGTGCAGTAAATCAAGAGAAATCTGTAGAACGATATGTACGAGAACATAGATAAATTTCTTGAGGGACTCGAAAGTTTGAAGACTAAGTTTAATGAGTAAGGCCCTATTTTCACGGGCAGAGGGGAGATATTAGCAGAAATCTGCCAAAGCTTAGTTGTAAGAGCTGCGGACTACTTGACCATCTCCAGTCGCAAAGAAACCGACACTAATTTGAAGAAGTTATAAGAAAAGGTACAGTTGCTTGAGACAGAGAAATTTTCTACCTTCTATTTCCTCTATTTCTTCTTAAATTGACTATGAAAAGTGAACTCACTCAAGAGAGGCAAATTCTTTAATAGAGATGTCAAGACTTGGAAATAGAGAAGAACAACCTCCTTCGAAATGACAAGCTTCAAGAGGAGCGACTGAAGTATCTCCAAGAGGAGAAAGAAAAGCAAGAGAGACTGCTAAATGAGAAGTGGAAGGAGAGGGTTTCAGATAAGGATCATCATATCGAAATTCTCGAACAGAAGTTGCGCTCCATAGAGTCCAATTTAAGATTGAGAGAGGAAGACGGTTTCAAGAAGTCTAACGAGTTTGAAAAGCTGAATGCACTTATAGAGTAAAAGCTGTAACTTACGGAGAAGGAACTGGGAGAGTATAAGTAGAAATATGCTGGCAAGGACTAAGACTATAAAGAGCTTAATAAGGAGCTTTACTCCAGTAGGAAAGAAGTATAGTAGCTTACGAATTAGATACACAACTTGGAGCAGTAGAAGAATGATGAACTCAAGAGACAGAAGCAAGAGTTTGAGAGCTAACTTAGCCAAATAGCCTAAGGGAATCCTCAAGTGGGGGGAGATGATTAACAACAGTAGAAATGGTTGCATGAGAGACAGACCATGCAGAAGCAGTTAAATATGCTAACTGAGACTCTTGAGTCGCAAAAGAAGATACAAGAGAGTTTGTTATAAGCTCTTACTTTCACTAAACAAATGCAAGCAGCCACAGAAATAGCATTCACCGGATAGTGCAACTGAAAAAGTCAAGGCAAAGAATAAGGAGCTGGTGGTCACTAATCAAAATCTTTCTTAATAAATTGTCCAAATGCAAAGCAAGCAAATGAGCTTGGAAAAGTCCATTTCAAACTTGAAGCAGTTCAAATACATGGTTCACTATGCTATCGCCCTGCAGTGTAAAAATTGCAATAAACTCTACCCTAAGAATAAAATTTATAATATTTTTATATCTAAAATCAATTAAGTGAAAAATTATTTCATTTATCAATAGATTTAATTTGAGGTTTTAATTTAATTTAAAGAATAATTATTCACAGCATTTGCCAGCTTGCAATAGAGAAAACGAGAGAGTTTCAACGCTTAATGCACACAGCAACATTTAACTCAATATATTTATTTTAATAGATTACTCTGTAATTAATTTTCCCTCTCGAGGTTCACATATTAAATGTCCACAAGGAGCAAGAGGATTATGTCTACAAAATGTAGATTGACAAGAATGGTCAGTCTTGGTTTATCTCCAAGCCACTGATGCAATTCAGGCAACTTTTCTAGGATCTCTACAACTAGTTCCCCACATATTCGCTGCTCTACATGCCCAACGAGTGGATCCTTTCCAACCCTGATGAGAATTTCTATCTCAAGGAGCTTCGTCTTAAGCTTGAACAGTTCATGATGGATCTAGTACGCATCCCTTTCATTAGGGAGAACAGCACCTTCAAAAACTTCCTTGAGATTGAGTAAAACTATGCTGAAGATGAGAGTGAGTTTGATATGAGGAGGACTACATTTTAGAGCATGGGAGGTCAAGGAGGGGTCAACTTTAATTCTATGGCAGCGACTATAGGACACACATCGAATTTAAACAATCCGCAGAATAGTAGACTAAGCGTAATGAACCCATTCGTTGCTACAGCTCAGCCTCTTACTATGATTAACTAGAGCAAAACCCTTGACGGGAGGAAAAGTGTAGTGCCAGTTAACTAGAATTAGATATTCTCCAAGCAGCAGCTACAGTAAGAATAGTTCCACTCCTCAAACCAGGGACATAAGCCTCATGCCTCTATGTATGGAGCTGTAGGTCAGACAGGTTATATTCAAGAGTTGATTGAAGATGAGGATCATAGCAGCATTACTTCTGGAGGTGGTAATAGAATGTCTAATCTGATGTCCATTGATGATATGAGCAACAGACCCTCCATTATTTCTTCAAAGCATGACTATAAGACTGACATCTAATCAGCAGTAGATTCAACTCACTCTTATCATTTTCTGTGAGATTTAATACTCACCCTTTTAACAAGCCTCTGGTAACCCAGTCCTCATTTAGAATTCAAAGAGTAAGGAACGCTATGGCTCAGCTACCAAGCTTCCCTACGAGACTACAGGGCTCGTAGCAGTATTAGTCTTTGGTGCAAATTCTTCCTAGTCAGAGCTCAAAAGAGGACTAGATGCAGGATTATGAGGGAGAGGAAGACTCTTTCACGGGTGATCTAGCAGACATAATGATCTCGAATAAGAAGCTCTCTTTAGGTCTAGTGATAGATGAAGAAATATTCACTCAGCGATCTAACATATTGGAAGAGGAGGGAATCAGCTCCACCCCTTCTCACACAGTTCCTACCCATCCTGACTACTCTAATACGAAGAGCAATCTAATCCAGAGGTTTGATAGCGCAAACGCTGATATGACACCCATCAGTGGAAGGAACAAATCCTTCAACAGGTATGAAGGGAAAACAGCGAGGAAGATGAGGAGGATGATATAAATTAGAGAGAGCTATATCAAGGATCTGGCACTCCAATTTGATTTTACTCAGTTTCCTGTTTGAATTGAGTTTATAGATAGCAGTAAGTTAAAATCTTAAGCATAAATATCTTACATTTGCCTATTCATTCATCTAGCTTATAATTAAGAGAATTTGTGTTAAAATGATGATAAATATCTGTCTAAAAGCGGGCAAATACATCGCATAATGGAGCGACACTCTTTAATTACTACTCAAATTTGGTCCTCTTCTTCATCGAAATCGTCGAGGGGAGGGAAATCTCCGAACTTAGCATCCTTTGGCCTGATAATTCCAAAATATCAATGAGATAAGAGCAAATAATTAGTCCGAACTTGTTTCCTCCATTAACTTCAAAATACTTCTTTCCCTTAACTGAGCCATCAGAGTCTCCCATAGGTTCATCAAGTTGTATGCCTACCCAGTATCCAGGGGCAAGTTCTGGAATTTTCCCAATATACTTCACTTTTACGAAACAATGAAAACTATTAATCTCACTTAAATATTATTCCTCACTTCTCCTCTCCTCTAACCAATGATGGTTTCACTTCTCTGTCCAGTAGAAATTAATTCTGCTTCCTCCTTTTAGAAGTCCTCAGGAATCTTGTTGCCTGCTTTCTTCATGAAGGTAGGATCCTTCTTTTGCATGTCTGTCTTGAACTTTCTGAAGGTATCGTCTCTCTTGGCATATTCTTCCTCACTGATTTGATACTTCTCTACCTGACTCACATCGTCCAAGTCTCCATAGCTTGCAGGTGCTGCATCAACAACCTACACCCGAATCAGATAAGCTTATTTATAAAAGATAAGCTGCTTACATGCAAAGTATACCCTTCCTGAGGTCCGTAGTGAGCTAGGCTTTCAGCATCGTTGGCCAACACTTGCAAATACTGCTCAGCACCATCTCTCAATTCAAGAGTCATGTTGTCTGCATTAGATCCGAACTTCCTTTCCAACAGCTCCTATTTAAGATATTTAGATTCAAAATCAAATTATTGCTGTGAGTATGCTATCTCTCTCAACTTAAGAACTGAACTTTACCTTGACTGATCTGACTGTTTGTCTGAGATCGAACCTGATCTCGGCAAGACGGATCTTGAGATGAGAGTGAGTGGCATTTAGCTTGATATTGTAATTGTCCATTATTTTAAATTTAAGATTTGAATTATTGCTCAAATATCAGTTATTTAGAGCATAGATTTCTTTATCAACAGTAGGATATAAATTAAGTTCTTTAACTGGCTTAAATAGTTCAAGCAAATCTAGCAAATCACTGTTGGTAGTATTATAAATTCTCACATTTAATTAGAGATAAGCTAAAATTCAATTTGCTTAATAGAGATTCGATGCGGTTTCTCGCATGAATCCTTGTCTCTGGGTCTAATTAGGCGAATGCTTGGTTGAAGTTATAAAACTTCTATCAAGTGTGCCTTTTTGGCGGGTTGGTGAGGGGTCTGTAGCCCAAATCAAAATATTTCCGTTATTTATAAATATCTATCTATCATAGTGAAGGGATTTTTGGTCTGGACTGTTGGTGTAGCAAACTTCACTGCCTCTCAAATTCTGATAAAAACCTCTCAGTTCGTTTTACATGTCTAAGCTCTTGCCTCTTTTCGAAGTCTGAAGTTCCTTAAGTTCTTGCTCATCCCTCACTTAAATGGCGTGCTTTTCCTGCTTCTCAATAAGCGAGTGCCCATTCACTCTCACCCTTGACTAATAAATGCGCAGTAATAACTTATGGGCATTAAATAAATATCACAGAAAAAGACTTAAGGAAGTTAGAAGTCGTTTCCCAACTTTTCTTGCTATCGCTGTGTCTGTCTTCAGCCCTTTTCCTCCTTTCCTCAGCATTACCCGAGTAAAAGGCATGTGCAGTTCTGTTGAAACTCTGATACATAGAAGTTTGGTTCTTTTAGTTTCCACCCATACCATAGCTTATCCCTCCGTTCATGTAGGATTCCAAGTGGCTCTGATAAGGAATAAGTTTGCTGGCTGTTGCTCGCTTGCTAGGGATTGTAGCTCCTTGATTTTCAAGTGTTGACCTACGATTGAACAAAGAGGTTGGTTACATAGGGCTGGGACTATTTTAAATAGTTGACTGCCCTCCTAAAGAGCTCCCATGATAGTATGGGTTGCTATTGCTCTACATTTAGCTGGATTGAATGCTGTTCTGCATCAATCCATCCCCATTACTGACCTTCCTTCCTTGACTGTAGCCGCCTCCATTGACATATCTCTGCTTCTAATATGATGTGATGTTTGCATAGTTTCTCTTCTGTAGCAAGAAGTCATGAGTTCTCTGCTTCTTCTTTTCATTTTCGATCTGTTGGTTGTGCTTGAGCTGCTCTGTTTTCTTGTAGAAGTCAGAGTTGCCAAGTAAACTGCGATTGAGAATCTTTCCACTCTCATCTTGTCTTATCTTCATCAGCTGCTTTTCTCTTTCTATAAAATTTTATCAAAAAGAGAGAGTGTTAAATGTACGAGTAAAGTTCGCATTTTGGCCATTTTCAGATATCTGAGTTGCAAAAAGCTCTGTTGTGTGTACTCTTGTCTTTGTATTAAAATTTTAACATAGAAATAACTTGTATTTCTAGCATCCTCTACAAATAATCTTTCTCTAAGGTATAGTTTAATTGGAATGGATTATCTAACATTGGTTTCTGTCGTTGCTTGATCTAAATCCGCTTAATTGAGGCGCTTTGCTAATTGCTTCATTCAATCTAGCTTTTTAATCTGTATTAATTTTTTTAGCTAAAAAATATTTAATTTTGCATAAATTTTAATCACTCCATATTATAGGACTTATTTATTTGTATTTTAGGATGAGAAAATTGGCAATAACTCTTTAATCACATTTCATAGTTAATAAATCTTACCCTATGTAGCATAAATGATGAATTTAGAATTTTATTCTTTAGATTATTTATTCCAAAGGCAAAATTAATTGATATTAAACTGCAATTTAATTAATTATGCTTCTATAATGGTGACACTTGAGGGGGCAGAAGCCTTTATTTAATTGGTGTTAGCTCCATTTTGTTCAAATCTTTGAGAAAGCGCACTTGCGTTTTTATTGTCTGGAGTTGGCGAGTTTAACTCAGCTTGCAGTAGCTAATTAAGTTAAATTCGTTTCTTCAAATGGAGCAATCTCTTCTTGTGGTTCTCTCTCCTCTCACGAGAATTTTAATCTATTAAGAAATATTAAAATGCTGTTCAATCGCTATATTGAGATAATCTTTAAATGAAAATTTCAATTTAAATCCTCTCAAGGCTACTAAATTAGCAATAATCCTAGTAGTATGCATTAAGCCACACAAAACTTCAACAGTTTCGCATACATTTAGCAATCCTTACTTACCAGGCAACGATTCTTGCTAGAGAGTCTCTTGCGATGACTCGTCCAACCGAGAGAAGTACTGATTCTTCTAAACAATAGTAGGCAGTTTACTACTCTAGCCTCCCTATACAATCAATATTGAGAAAAAGAGACAATGTTTATTTTGAGATTACTTAGAGCTCTGCGTGTTCTTGTGCGGGGGAAGGAGGGTTCATTAAAGATGTTTATAAAAAAGCTATTTTAATTTATTTTACTCCTGATTATCCCTACAAAGATTCAAGTGAAGGAAAGAAACAGATAGATAAACAAATTTGATAAATTAGTTAACATCTCTCAGAAGGGTTTGATTGATTATCTCCTATCCTCTGAAAGATTCTTACGAATTTTGGACATCAAGATTCAATGGGAATCTATCTTGATGATAATACTCTACTCACTTGTCTTTGAATGCTTCTATGCCAGCTTGACTTATGACGCATAGGTGAGCCATCTCTCTAAACTGGTCATTGTAGTCCATTCACTCTAATTAAAGATTAATTAAGTATTAAAAATGAGCATTGATTGATTCCATAACCAAATACGAACTGATCTGGAATGAAGAAGCCAAGATAGTCAGCGATGAAGTTGTACTTCAAGTTCTTATGATTCTTTTTGTGGAAGGCGATAGCATACTTCAATGTCTTTGGGCCGTAGGCTTGTAGGCACTCGCGCACACGCATGATTGTTGAGCCTGTATCGTAGATATCTTCCACGACCAAGATGTTCTTCATCTTAATAAAATTATGCCATTAGTAAAATGCATATTCAGTTCTTGTCTTTGACATCCTTTTCTGAGAAGGGCATGACGATCTGTAAATGTGTAAGACTCAAAGCAAGCGAGAGTGTGTTATTTAATGACAAGGAATAACTAGATGAGAGAGTTGGACTTACATTATCCTTGTCAACTACTTGCTGATTCAAGTGGTAACTTGTGATCTTGTAGAATCTGGGAACTACGTTCACATTCTCTCCAGTAATTGAAGAGATATTTCTTAGATGAGTGAGAACGTCTGAGAAG
Source organism: Tetmemena sp. SeJ-2015 (assembly GCA_027382625.1). Taxonomy (NCBI): domain Eukaryota; phylum Ciliophora; class Spirotrichea; order Sporadotrichida; family Oxytrichidae; genus Tetmemena; species Tetmemena sp. SeJ-2015. The sequence goes on along the minus strand of JAJKFJ010022002.1, from coordinate 55,153 downwards.
AACTTGAATGCGCTGTTCATGATAACGAAAACTTCTACATCTTGGCCTTTATAGTCTCTGTGAATGTCTTGTGCAACCTTAGCTGCTCTGTCGTTTAGCAAACCCTCAGGAATCATGATGTATTCAATATAGTCCTATAAAGCAATTAGGGAATGTCTCGTTAGAATAAAGCCATCTGAGTAACTCTAGAGCATGAAGCTTTTAAAGTTAGAGTGATAGTGTTGAAGAAAGAGCATTTGCGCAATCAAATAATATCATCTATCATTATCATCTCTTCTCGATTCAAAGCATGCATTCATGTATAGCGAGCAAACTATTTTTTGACTTACCCTGTATCTAGGGTTGACAGCAAAGTGATCCTTGTCGAATCTGAAGTTGTCTTCTAAATCTATGGCTGAGACTCCTTTAGGTACTGGGTAGGGTCCCTCCTCATGCGACTCTTGGGTTGTATGGTTACTGTCAGCGGCTTGCATATTTCAAATTAACTTAATAAAAGAAATTCACTCCAGAAGATTCCTATTTAAACCTAAAACATATGCTTGCCCTCCACAAAATATACTCAAATGGTTTATATGACAAACACTCTCATTAAGTAACTTAATACGCTATTATCTTTACAAAAACTAAATTTAATTCTTGTTAGCATAAAGATTTTTCTATTATTGTAATATAAAAGATATTTCTCGTTATTATAAACTGACAGAGTATAATTATACAACTTTTCACGATTTAAGTTCATTAATTAAATAAGAAAGGCCCACAAAAGTATAAATATTGTAGAAATCAAGGAAATAGTCAAAATTAAAAAAGAAATACAAATTCATTTATTCAAATCAGTGGCAGTTAATTAAATAAATATCTTTCAACTTTCACTTTCAAAATTATAAAGATTTCTGACCAATTTATGAAAGATCCTTTCACTTTCACTTTCAGAATCAACAAAAAACTGAAAGATGACTTTGAGAAATATAAATAAATTAGCAATTAGGTTGGAGAGATATAATAACAAATAAAATGAAACCATGACTAAAGTACTTCCCTATACCTCTGTCGAATATTTACAGATACCTCAAGTCTTCTCGAACAAGATTACCACAAAACAGAGCAGAAAATAAATAAACTAGCATAAATGGATAAAAAGGCTAATCTGGCAACCGAGAGGCACATTTTCTTTTTCAGATCCTCTTCGAGGCAAGATCCCAATGTGATATACAATACGATGGAGGATAATCTACCAGAGGTGCTACCTACATTCAGTCATTGCTTAGTGTTCCAGATCGAAAAGTCGGATGACTTTTTCTTTACAGTGCATCTGAGGGAAGACAAGGTTGGGGTTTCGAAAAACTACTTCAAGCAGAGTGATTGCAGAGGATTTCAATTTTTGAGGAGGGTGTAATTAGAATGGACGAATCTAGGCAAGGTAGATCAGAGGAAGCTATTGCAAAGATCATCTACATTTAAACTCGTTCAGGGGCTCAAGGCAAACCTTGAAATCTTACAGCAGAGATAAATCCCTTAGAGGCATAGTTCATCTGATAAGAGCGAAGCTCCAAATCTGGAAGGATCCAAGGAAGTCTTCATGGAGTTTGTTCAGAGCCTGAGAGGTGGAAGAGTTAGATCGGTCGAGCAGTTTTACGCCCTACATAAAGAAGATTTCGGCATGATAAGGCTAATCGCTAAGAACTTCACCTTGCTATAAAATACTTGCCGACTGGAGCGAAAGATACTTCCAAATTTATTCCCTTAGACAAGCAAGTATCAAAAGCTGTAATCCTACTTCGAGGATAATAAAGCAGCTAATGCAAGGGCTGAGTTATTGACTGAATAATCTCTGGAGGCAGTATAGTATTTGGATGTGGTAGAGGCCCTCTATGAGGTGATTTTTAGGAAATGCGAGGACAAGATAAACTCAGTGTGGATGTTTGGGCAGCTTAATAGAGGAAAGACTACGGTTCTGCGCTATCTCAAACAGATCTTTCACTGCGAAGAGCTCAAACTGGTGCAGAGTAGATTCAATGACGACGCAAGCGAATTGGAGGGTGAGCCCCAGCTGGTGCTCATGGACGGGGTCAAGAGGAGCCTGCTATTTTAGTAGGACTTACAGGAAGATCTGAAGCAGCTCTGCGAAGGCAATGGGTTCTGGGTGAACATGAAGTATCTGCAGCCTGTCCATAGATATGTAGGCTGCCAGGTAGTGATGACATCCAACAACCTCCATCTCAGAGATCTACAAGGAATTGACTATGAGGCTTTCTTGACAGATTGAAGGTGATTGAGTTCAAAGGCAGCATGGCCACTGAAAACAGGAAGTTTCCATTCACAGCATACCAGATGGCAGACTACTTCAAGAGGAGACTAGATAAGGAAAGAGTGGAGTAGGAGATGGAATAGTGTGAACAAGGGAAAAAGTAAATGCATTACGAAGAGACAGAGAGCGATTTAGAGAAAGAAATCGCAGAGGATAAGGAATTTGCGACATTTTAGAACGAGAATGAATGAGTCCATTTAGTTATTGCTTCTGACATATTTATTCACTAAGCATAATTAAACTTTTATTATATCTCTCCAACCTAATTGCTAATTTATTTATATTTCTCAAAGTCATCTTTCAGTTTTTTGTTGATTCTGAAAGTGAAAGTGAAAGAATCTTTCATAAATTGGTCAGAAATCTTTATAATTTTGAAAGTGAAAGTTGAAAGTATTTATTTAATTAACTGCCACTGATTTGAATAAATGAATTTGTATTTCTTTTTTAATTTTGACTATTTCCTTGATTTCTACAATAATTGAGCTTTAAGGTAGCAGCTAATAAATATATATTTTATTTAAGATTTTAAATGGGGTTCAACATATTCCTAAAACATTATAATGAATACCTCCATTATGAACATATCTCTTATTCGATTAATAAGAGATAAATAAACAAACTAAAATCTAATTTCATCAGGATGATCATGCGGCAATAGTGTTGATTTGTTTAGAAATAATATGGTTTAACAGACTTCTTCCACCCCATCTTATATTGGGCTAATCACTCTGCCTGCTTCTTCTCTCCCTTGGAGCTTCTCTGTCTGTGATTGAGTTCATAATACTTTCATTACCTTCTTGTCCCCACCCTCATAAAGGAAGGGGTTCACCACTTTCCCTTCAAGCTAAATCTATGAAAAAATGTATAAGAAGATGCATGCTTGATCATTATTATAAAGCTTCAGGGTAGTTGCTCTGGAAGACGCGAACTTCCGCCTCATCGAGATAGCGAGAGGGCACATCTGGGATGTCCACATAGTAGAGTAGGCGGTCATAGGTCATGATGATCAATCTGTGGTTCTTCACATCAAAGCCCACTGTTTTCAACTTCTCCTCGATCTTGATCTTGGAGCAAGACCACTCAGAGTTGAAATACTTGGAGAACATCTTCATGAACGACAGCCTATATAAGTTATGATGAATTCACACCCAACTCTAGGGTTGTCAAATATTTTTACACGAGTATATTTAACACTACCAAATGCTTCTTACTTCGATTTCTTGTTCTCTCCGTCTGGATTCTTAGCCTGAGTTTCATTTGAAAATCCGACGTGCTTGGTCTCGATACACTTTTCCACTGACTTCTTAATCTCAAACAAGTGAATTGAAGACCTGTTCTACAAATCAACATACACTTATTAAGTACAATATTAGTATGTTGGATGTGCAAGCAATCATATTGATAGAGGGGTGGAAGTTCAGAGAGGTGATGAATGCTTTGCTGGAACCTCTTCTCAGCTCTTGGAGAAGCACTCCTTCCTCAGCGCTGAAGATTCTTATGATTGTCCCCCTTATAGAAGCAGTGGCTATCAGAGTACCGTCTGCGTTCACAGCCAAAGCACCCACGTCTGATTCATGAGCTTAAATTATGCTCTCTATGCTCTTGTCAACAACTAAAAATTATTAGCCACCTCATCAAATAGATTTCATATAATTGAGATTGCTTGGATCTTTCAAACATGATAGGTTTTCAAGGATCCTATTTTGCAAAAAATACTCTTGATAGTTGCAAATTAACCAAATGCAGAATTTCTTATAAGAGTGTATCCAACTTTCAAAGGGAATATTTTTGAACCGAAGGCAATTTAGCTCAGATTCTTGCGGACATTACTAGCCATGGATAGAGTATTTAGAATTCTGAAGTGACGAGGCTGTTACTTACCATATGTGAGAACTTTGAGGCCTCCCTTATCTGTATGTAGGCACACAATAGTTTTTTGAGTTGGCTTCTCAGCTGTGCTCAAACCGCATAGTCCCAAGGGATTTGTGCAAGTTTCAATTTACTCGATCAGTTTCAAAGTCTCGAAGTGTAATAATCTTCACCCCACACATATATATGCATAATGTATAGTATCAAGTTGAAAACGAAAATCTTGTCCTCAAGGACAACTACAAGCATGTCCTTCCTGAGTCTGATATTCTTGATCTCAGAATTCTGATTGAAGGTTATCTCTGTGCGGTTTTTCTTTTCGTGATCATCCCATATGACCACCTTATTCTTCTGACGCGTGAACACGAGCACGATGATATTGGTCTTGTACATCATCTCAATCAACTCGATCGAATCGTTTAAGTGCTGGCACTTCTTCTTCAAACGTTCAGAGGATGAGTCGTTCTGGATGATCTCGAATCCGATGTTTGTGGCCACTGCAAAGTATTCCTGTGTCTAGTTGCAGCATAATGAAAGCTATATACAAATTTCTACTTTATATCTATGATGAAGTCTATAGTTGCAAGCAATATGATTGATGGTGGGATCTTTAGAAAAATCGATGCTCCTCTTGATGTCTGATACCTCCACTTTGCCTTTGTTTGTCTTCCTTTTGATTCTCAGCTCATCTGTATTATCCGCGGCCACGTTCTAAGTAGAGGATTTACCCTTGCTTGGTGCTGATGTGCCCCCATTTGAATTTCTCAAGTCTGCTCCATTGAGATGGTCGTGGTCTTCTCCTGTATTTTCCATTTCTTTAATATAAATCTCCTTCAAGAAATTATTATTTCTCTCACTTCATAGCTGCTTATTATCTCCTAGTTAGACCAAGATAGAAACCGCATAGAGTAAAGGGTAAATTTAAATAGTGGATGCTATCTACAATAGGTATATAATGACTTAATGTATGAATGAATAGTCACTTTATAAATAAAGTAAGAGGAGAGTTATTTTTTGGAAGGAGAGTATTAGGAGGATTACAATAGCTCTCCTCACTTATTAATGTCTTATGTCTTTTTATTATGTGAGGGATCTTGAGTCTTCCTCGCGCCTTCCTCTTCTCTGAGTGTTGTATAAGCGGCTTCATTAATTTAGGGGTGAGATGCCTCGCTCATTTAAGTTGCTGGCATGGTCTCCTCATAATATAGACACTCATTAAGTTTTACAACAAATACGGTAATTGATAATAGTGCTGTGCATAGTAATCATCGTAATCCATGCCTGCCATCATTTGATATCCAAAGTTTTCGTTTTGGCTTTAGCCATAGTCGAATCCAAACTCATTTCCTATCTCAGTATCACTTTCAAAGCCTACCCCTCTTCCTAAGGTTGCGCCTTCTTCAATATAAAAGTCCTCATAAGTTATCTGGCCGTCTCTTCTCCTCTTTCCTGCTTTGCTTATCTGTGGCTTTACAGGCTATTATTGAGAGGATTCTTGGTCGGAAAGTGGGGCATCAATTGAAAGTCTCTCAAAGTCAGGCTGATAAATTAACTAGTCATCTCCCAACCCCAGAAACTCTCCTTATGTTACTTCATTTTCTGGAGGAGCCTCTAGCTATCCTTTGAATTACTACTTTTATTCCTCTTGGATAGAATCTGCTTCTGGTGCGAATTGACTTCTCCTCATGAACTACTCCTATAATTTAAAAAGATGCACCAAATATAAGATAAATTAGGCAGCGTTGAAGGACTCTATTCTTCTGTTTGAAGTCTTGAATTATCTTGATGATTAAAAGTTCTGCTCTTCATAGCCCTTTTTCTCTTCTTCTTTTAAATTAACAATTTATAAAATTGCAAATAAATATCTTGATAATTTGAAAGAAGTGGAATAGAAGGTTGTTGCTAAACTGAGCTTCTTATAATTTAGGAGTCTGCTCGATACTCTGATTGTTGTCTCACTGCTTAATTGACTGGATTGAATGGGTCGTCTGGAATATCGTAGTCATATTTAAAGTAAGAAGTAAACTTACTGGAACTTTATATTCATCCTCTTCTTCGAGATCTATCTGATAGGAGTCTCTTCTGTTAACTGGTATGGGTGACATCTAGTTGTTTAATGATCGAAGATTGAAGGGACTAGACGCCTGGTTATTGAGTCTGCGGCTTAATTGCCTCTGATGAAGCTAATCTGCATCCTCAAGGTCATCGTCTAAGATGTCATCTTCTAAGTCATGCACTCCAGTAGGTGGCAGCAGCTTAGATTCTTCAAAGTAATTAAAGGCCTCTTGTTACTGTAGCTCGTCTTCCTCTTCGCCAGGTGTCCTGTAAGCATCTAAATCCTCAAGGTGTAAGCAAATTATTAGTTCCTCCTTATAAAAGGTGGTAGTTCTTGTCGTGCATGATGAGATTCTTCACCCTTTGTTTTGAAGACTAAGAGGAAGCGAAGTCGATATTATGATGGCCTTCCCTTGGCTGAGACACTGCATGGAAACCTCTGCCGTGCATCACTCCCATCGCTAGATAATTCTAGTTGTGTAGATTTTAAAGCAAGAGAGGGTTGCTTAAGTGTGGGTGATGCTGAACTTGATGCATTTGCTACTAAGCTGCATGCTTGAATTTTATAGTTAAGATAAATGTATTCAGCATTAATTTTAAGAGGCGATTGCCTATAGACATACCTCCACCGTGCTTGTGAGATGAGAGCTCTCTATCTTTTGAAAAAAGCGAATGCTTTCCACTCTGAGACTATACTCCAAAAAGAACCTCTTTCACACTAGATGCTACAGACTGCTGAATTGAATGGGATCTTGATCTTGAAGAAAGCATATCTTGGAAAATAAAGGTTAATATGTTAGATATATCACCTGATATTACTTCAATTATATTGTTGAGATGGCCGGTTGAATCTGTGGTTATTGGAAAGTTGGGATCACATTTGAATTGCCCATCAACCAGAAATTTTATAAGATGAGTTCCTTCACTCAGATTGCTCATGTACTTCACGAATATATGCCTGATCGGGCAGTAGTCCAGCTGCATAATAAAATTACTTTCTTTTTAGCAAAGAAGCTGAACTTTTCTTTCCCAAGGAGGATTGGTGAAACTGCCAACAACTTCAACGCTGCATAAACTTATAATGTTTATATAACTGCGTGAAATAGGGTCTTGTTGACTCCATTTAAGAGAAATATAGTTCCTCTCAAATTCAAGGACTCTGTTGAAGCACTGCTGCACAGTAAACCGTCGATAGTTCTTTTAAATAACCACTGCTGCCTCTTCTCTTTATTGCCTTATCAGTTAAATCAAGTAGCATAGCTTCACTCTCCTTTAAATAAATCATGATAACTTATTTATCCTTTGTTACTACTTCTTCCTTACTAAAGTTTGCATGACAATGATTGCTTTGGTTATTTTGTTCTTCAAAATTGCTATCAAGTACTCTTGTTTAAAAGGTAATTTGGATTTGTTTTTAATGAATATGTTTTTTGATTGTTTGATGAATTTCTGCGTCCTTGCTTGCCTGTAGATCGCTTAAAGCTTAAGCGATGGGTGATTCATCTCCCTCAAGTACAAGTTAAAAAAAAATGAAGATAGGATCTATATAAACTGAAATACTTGTCTTCCAGGAGTCTTATTAAATAATCCTTTTCGAGAACTCCTCTAAAGACCTTCTAAGTTAATTAAGTACATTTGTCTTAAGCAACAATATTCTTATATTCTATATTCGGATAGCTTAATGATTTAGCCTGTGCCAACTCTAATACTCGCACTCTCTTTTAATGCGGCGCACTTCCACTCCACTACTCCCTAATTCTCTCTCTTTAGCAAAGCCTGAAGGAGCAGTGTCCAAGACTTGTCGCAGTTGTAAAAATGGTTCCTCTCTGGCTACATAGTTAATTTAGAAATCTTAAATTAGGCAGAGCTTGTCTTATTATCTTTCCTCATTATTGATCATATTTACTTACTTCTTAGCATATCAAGGGTTTGCTTACTACCTCTCAGCTATGATTGAATAGTCTTGATCTTGTCCTAAACCTCCAAGCTATATGAAAATCAATCTCTATAGGACCTTTTTAAATTTAATGAGCTCTCCTGACTGAGGTCTATCTCATCCAAGCCAAAGCCCCAAGCAGGGGTTTTAACTATGATTGACGATTGAATAGGCCATTTGCATCGATATTGAATAGTTCTGCAAGTACTCTAAGTAATAATGTAAATATACTGCTTTCTCATTTTTGGAATCAAGAAGAGATGAGTAGCCTTACTTTGCCTTAGAAGGTATTTAAAAGTTAAGGAGGAGGGCTTTTTTAGGAGAGTATCAAACTTCAGTTTAAATTTCTCTGTCAACACCTTATTTTAGTCTATTTATGGCTGCATATGGAAAAGTTTCTTTTGTAATTCTCACTCTGTGTTCTTGATTTCTAGGATTTGCTCTCTCTAGCTTGATAAGTGTTATCTGTCTGGTTATAGCTGTTTAGACTTTGAAGTTCTGTCTTGAGCGTAGGAACTGTAAGATTGGATGTGGCTGCTTGGCTGCTGCTGGCTCTGCTGCTATAGTTATCGCCGCCTCATCATCATTTGATAACTCTGCATTTTATTGCACTAATAAAAAAGAATTGAATCCATCTGTTCTCTATAATTTATCAATCAATGCTTAATTCAGCAATATAAATATTTTAAAACGATGCTCCAATCTCTCTTTAATTTAATTATATCGTGTTCTCCTATGTCTTTATTTCCCAGCAAATCCCCTTCACTCATCCAAACTACATTACATACCTCTCAGGTAATAACATTTATTTTTGTGTATATGATTGGTTAATTAGTGAATACGGTGGAGTGTGAGAAGAATTGAGATCAGAAATTTGGGGCACATGAGATCCGGCGTTATTATATTTCTAATGCAGTGGTTAAATAGCACTTGCGCTTAATCCTCCTTATAATTAATTAATACTTCGAGTAATATCTTAATATCCTTAGATATACAAGGTAAGTGATATGGTTCTTCTTCATAGGCGCATATTCTGATCTCTATTTTGTGCTCCCCACCAACTCAGAAATATAAAACTAACCACCTCCCTGTAGATGACTGAAGACAAGAAACCTAAGTTCAAGCCAACTGTTCTTAACCAAGAGCAGATAACATTATATATGCAATATGAATGAGAGCAGGTAAGTGATCTTAAATTGAGTGCTGTTCGGAGTTAATAAAATGGCTGTGTAGATTGACATGGCTAGGGAAATCATCAAGGAAAATCACCCTCTCAATGATACCACCATCGGCTAGGTCTACCCACTCATAGCCCCCATCACTAACAGAATCTTCAAGAAGTTACGCATTTCTGCTCTCTCCTTTATCATCTTAATTACAATGGAAGTCTACCAAGCCTTCTCAGGAGAGTCTGTTGGATCAGGAGAAGGCACAGCGCCGCAAATCTTCCAAGAAGCAAACTGCCAAGCCATCTGACACTGATGGTGAGGACCCCTTCAACTTCTTGGGATTCGGTCTGGTCGCCTACAGAGATATCATTCTCATTATGTTCGGCCTCTTCGCAGTCCTTACCTTGCTTATGGTCCCCGCCATGGTCACTTACAAGAAGTACACAGCCATCGATGCCGCTGACAAGGGCGCCGGTTACTCAAGACTCTCCCTCGGAAACCTCGGATACTCTAGCAAGCTTCATAATGAGTCACAAATCAATATGTCTTTTATCCTTTGTTTACCCAATGCCAGATGGTCCCAGTTGACCTCGGAAAGATTGCTTGAATATTTTTGTAACTATGCTATGTTCTGCCCCTATGGAACTATTCAGAGCATCTCCTACCTCGGTGTGAACCCAGGCACCATGAAAGAGAGAGGTGTCTGCAGAGACACTCAGGAAAACCAAGAGTGCTTCAAGGAAGTCAGTGACACTTTCAGAGCTACTCTTCTTAACTAGATGCAAAACAAGAACGAGGCAAACTACGACTACATTTCTGAGGAACTCTTCAAGGACTATAACGCCCTCAAGACTGCTGGCTCTACCTGCGTAGATAAGTCTGCCTACTTGTATGTGCAGTACTCTTGCGCCATCCCAGCTGACAGCTTGGTTCAGCGCCACAAGGACCTCTCAATCCTGTCCTGCATCGCCATCTTTGCCGCTTCCCTCTACCTCATCGTTCTTTACTTTGTGAAGAGAAACAGCAAGATGAACCAGCTTGATTGGGACATCCAGACCATCACCCCTGGTGATTATACTCTCCAGTACGAAATCACTGAGGAGGGCTACCACTGGTTCCTTAACAACGTCTACTACCCAGGAGCTTATGAGGAGCGCGGAATCTCCATTGGAACCTGTCTTAAGGACTACATGAAAGAAAAGCTCGAGAGACTTCTTACCGATAAGCTCAATGAGATGAGATCCTCAGGCCAAGACATGTCTAACATCAAGATCCAAGAGGTCAAGATCGAATAAATATCGATTGTTATAATTATTGATCGCCGATAAACTTCGGATGATTTGTAACTAGCATGTTTTAAAAGTTGTCTGAGTTTATTGTGTTCGCTTTCAACAATGCTGAACTCATTCAGTTACTCAAGCAGAGAGGAAACCACATTATGTTCCAAAGATACGACGCCATGAGAGCCGTTGAAAAGAGAATCTCAGAGCTCAAGGATGAGAAGTTCAGAGACCTCACCCGCCCCGTCGATGCTTTCATCACCTTTCGAAGAGGAAGATGGATCCATTATTGGCCAAGAGTTTGAGGGGGAGAGAACTTTCCTCGGAAAGAAGCTTCCCGCCAAGACCCAGTTCCTTAACGAAGATTTCCACCTTAAGGAGTCAACTGAGCCCACTAACATCATCTGGGAGAACAGACACTGGACCCCTAAGGACTACGCAAAGAGAGGTGCAACCGTTGTTGCTATCATATCTATCTTGGTTCTTATCTCTTTCGGCCTTATCTTCTGGTGCAAGTCTTACTCTCTCCAGGTTAAGAGAAAGTACCCTACTGTTGACTGCAACGTCATTCAGAACACTTATCAAACTCAGCTTTCTTCTTATGCTCTAAAAGAGTATAGAGAATTCTACGATTTTGAAGTCAAGGGTTACAACTCTCCTACTCCTTTCTCTGGTGCACTCCAATCCCTCTATCTCTAATCTTATCTCCTCATTTGAATTTTCAGTTTTGAATGCTACTGCGAGTTGAACGGAGGTGGCTCTTACGGAACTCAAATGATGAACCTCGAGGTTCCTGATGAGAACGGAAAAGAGTTCAAGGTTTGCGAGCAGTATGTGTGGGACTACTATCTACAGTTCGGAACCAACTCAGCTGTGCAGTACATGATTATCGCTATCAACTATATCCTGAGACTCTTCATTATTAAGCTCATCATCTACATCGGTTATGACACTGAGTCCGAGCAAACCAAGCTCATCACCAACGGAGTCTTCATCGTGCAGTTCTTCAACACTGCCCTCTTGCTCTTGCTCGTCAACGCTAACTTCAATGAGCAAGCTGGATTCCTTTCATTAATCTTCTCAGGTATGGTGCCCGATTTCAACACCTTGGTGGTTCCAAGACATCGGTAACACTCTTATCGGTGCTATGCTCTTCAACGTCTACTGGCCCGTTCTTGAATTCTTCGTCTTCTGGGGTATGCGCTTCGGATTCAGACAACTCGACAGAGGCCTCACCTCTCTCGATTCCAACAAGACCAAGAAGACCACCATTCAGCAGTACGTCGAACTCTACTCTGGCCCAACTTTCTTCATCCATTACAAGTACTCTTCAATCCTCAACATCACCTTCGTCACTATGATTTTTAAGAGTTAACCATTTTATACTGATGTACGGTCTTGGACTCCCCATCCTCTTCCCAGTTGCTGCCATGTCCTTCTTGACCCTCTACCTTATGGAGAAGACCATGATCTACTACGCCTACCGTCAACCTCCCATGTATGACGAGAAACTCAACAACAACGTACTCTCCATCCTCACTTACGCTCCCCTCTTCTTCCTCTCATTCGGTTACTGGATGTACTCCTCTCAGCAACTTTTCCAGAACGACTTCTATGACATCGTTAACACAGCCGATGTTAGAAAGACTAACCACGTCTGGACCGAAGTCTTCAAGGGCGACACCTATGATCTCTGCCCTCATCTTCCTCTCCTCATTATGTTCTGGGTCTTCCTTGCTGGAACCATCTTCAGACACCAGCTCTACAAGGTGCTTGCTTACTTATTCCCCAACGTCATCAGAGTTGGCGACCTCGAGATCGATGAGGACCTCGACAACTACTTCAACACCTTGGACGACCACGATCGTAACTGGTCCATCAAGGAGGAGGAGAATGCTCGCGCTACTCTTAACCTCCGCGTCCTCAACGATGAGACGCTCCAGAAGTTGCGCAACACCAAGATGGGAGCCGGCCACATGAAGGGAGTCCACTGCTACGACATCCTCGCCAACCCTCTCTACTTGGACGACTTCCAGTACTTCTCCGCCTCCATGGACGACCGTGAGAAGTACATCATCGACGACGATGATGATGAGGACAACGACAACGCCCAGAGCGACCTCGTTAAGACCATCCTCAACTTGGCCTTCCTTACTGAGAGACAGGCCAAGCAGTTCTCCTTCAGCAAGGACGCCTATTCACAACAGAGAAAGGCAGCTCAGGGCGCATCTTCCAACAACATCCAGTGAGTCCTTGAGTGTAACGCTTGATCGGCTTGCCTTTCAGCAACACTTCACTTAATAAACTTCATAACTCAGCTATTATTGCTTAAAATGTGCTTCTTTATGATAAAGAGAAGAGATTAAGCTTAGATTTTTCAAATATTAAGGGTGAATGAATTCTCCTAGCAGCTCAGACTTAGCTGTCACTATTCATTATTTATGTCTCAACACAACTTAGAAAATTCACAAGAATTCTGGTAAATGATTTGATCAGATCTTAGAGCAGCTAGTCTCACACTCATATGCATAAATCCCTTATTTGACTCAAACTTTAATTACAAATCTTCTTTCTTATTATATTTACTCCAATTATTTACAATAAGATAATCATTCTTACTCGTGAAACTGAAAAATAATTCAAAAATACCAGCCTTGAATTGCAACTATTATTCACTTGGGGATAACTTCATTTGCACTATCAGGATTAGCTTTAATTGCATTCTTCTGACCTTTAGTGAATGTGTCCTTGGCTTGTTTCTACTTATCAGGATCGAAGATATACCAGGTGCGGTGCACTATCTTTTAAAGCTGTTGCTGTATCTCTTTTCGAGTCTCCATATCTTCCTTTTCCTTCTCAGTCAGCATTACCACTTGCTGGCTTGGAGTAGGCTTTGCTTTTCCCTTGTTTAGAACATTAAGAACTGTATCGAACTTATCTTATCTCTACTATCCTGGCTGGCTCATATTATTACTACTACCTCCATCTGCTTGGTTTTAATCACCGAAACCTCCTTTGCCTCCTACTCTTAAGTTAACTCTTTCCTTAAAACTAACTCACCATAATGTGTTATAAAGATCCTTGTTCTAAGTCCCCTCAGTGCTTGCTGCTGAACTAGAAGGGTCTTACTTAGAGTCTCCCTTTTTACCTACGATGTACAAAGGCCCATCGTCCTTAGACTTCTGCGCTAATGCCTTGGTAACTCTCTTGTACTTCGAGTACTCATCATTTACATAGTCATTTTCTTCATCCTGCTAACGAGGTTGCTCAGCTAAATTATAGAGTCTCTCAAGCTCATTCTCGTTTTCTTCCTCCTCAATTGGTGGGTTGATGTAGATTGCATTCTTTATGCCCAGGAAATAGGGTGGTAAATCAGAGGAGTAGTCAGTGTTCACTGATTCAATATTGAAGGTGGGTTTCTTTTTATAGAGAGTGGCAACCATGTGTTCCAATCTCAGACCACATACACTTAGCTTTTGATCAGCGTTGCCTGGTGTGACCTTAGGATCTTCCTTTAAGCTGGTGAGCGATACGAGCTATCGACATGATGGCAATGGCAATCACCTCTTTCATTTTCTTCATCTTAAGGGTATAGTCTTCCCTCAGCTTTTCCCTATCGTGAAGCAGAGCAGCTCCTGCATCTCCATGAGCTCCTTCATCTTTTTAACTCAATATACTATATAATAGCTATAAAGTCTTATGTTTGCTAGTTTTGGTGTTGCATCCTTCTCTCCTTTTCCATATCTGCCTATCTCTATTCTTCCTCCATCTATCGCTCGTCCTATGGTTGATACTTGAGCTATGACAACTGCATCTTCAATTGCTTAAGTCTTTGATGCTTTTCCTCTGTCAGTCGCTGAACTTCGTATGCAATTTCTTTGAGGTCACCTTTGTTTTCGGACTGGTCGGACTGATACTTCACTAGGTCAGATATCTGCTTCACATTAAATTTCTCAGACATCTTCAAAAACTCCTCCTGGAATTTCAACTTTCGCTTATCAGTCTCTCCCCTCTTCAGTTCTTCAGCGAGTAACTTCTCCTAGTTAAGTTATATAACCTACTTATTGATGAAGTAAGATTTTTATAGTGCTCTTGTTGTTTCTAATTTTGCTCTTCTACTTTCTTCAACTTGAGTTCCTTCTCTCTGTCTTCAATTTGCTTTACCTGGTTCTTATAGACCTCATCAAACATGGTCTTTTGAGAAATATCCTGCAGGAACATCTCCTTCAGGTTATCAGTAATCTTCTTCTTATTATCTGCTTGTTCCGCTCCCCGACGTCTGAACTTTTCAAACCTGTAATTTCCTTCTGCATCTTGACCTTGAGAGCACGTACTGATAGCACTGAGTTAAGAATTTGTTGCATGTCAGCCTTTTTACTCTCAATCGGTTGTTTCATGTAGAGGATCATCAGCTTATCCCTCTCTATGATGTGATTGAGTTGCTCACCATGCAACAACTCCATATCCAGTTTTTGTTAGCACTCCACACATTCCTTCATCAACAAGCTAATCTTGTCTACAGTATCGCCGTTGGATTCATTATTTCTGCTCTCCAGAGATGCCAGCTACCTTCGAAGTTCTTCCAGTTTCGTTTGCTAATCCTTCGTCTAGAAACTTACTTAATTATACTCCTTGATCTTCTACTGCAGCTGAATCTTGAATTACTCAATCTTATCTTTGACAAACTGCAGTGACTCTATGAAGTTAACATACTCAGTGATTGTTCCTTGGTCAGAGGCTTTGTAGATATTGTTAATGAAATCCGCAGCGTCTTCTTTGCGAGTTTTGATTTCTTGAATTAGCTCTCCTTTATCGTTACTTAAGTCTAAGGGCTGCGTGGAGACGTATTGTCGAGGCTCAGCCAATTATTCTAACTTTTCTTCATTGATGCCTCGGCTTTTCTTACCAGTTTGCTGATGTGACTATAACAGGACATGAATATAACTTAAGTTGAAATAAAGGTTGAACTTACTTGCGCCCTTAAGTTAAGAAGACTAACACTCTTCTTAATGTTTGGGAAGAGCATATTTTTGTGCAAATTAGCTGTGGAGCTATAGTTATTCATAAGAGATGGCAGCACCCCCAGAGTGGCATTAGCTAGGTTCTTAGTGGTAGCTGGGGTGTTCATGAATGAAGGTATCGGCTGCAAATTTGCATTTGTATTCAGGCTCTTCTTCAAACTTTGTAAAGTCGCTTTCTTTGTGGAAATTCCACCTGCTGTTGTGCTAACTTCAGTCAATTAAAAATAGTTTAGGGAAATGAAAGAGTCATGAAGACTGAGTTCGCACCAGTCTGCTGCTATTAACCACCATTCAAAGCTAAAATAAACTGAGATAAGTTTCAATGAAGACACCCTAGATGAGCATGAAGTTTTAACTTACCTAAGCTTTTGCTTGACTAGCTTGTTATCAGGCTCTCTAAATCGTTATTAGCCATGAAATGTGATTTTGACTTACTTAGCTTCTTCTGAGCTGTTGTGCTCTACTCCATTTAAATTAATTTATTAGAGTTACTTAAATAAATAGATACTCAATTAATTCAATCACCTCTCTAATTAAACTTTGAAACTTTCTTAATTAAAATTTCCATAAAGCATATCGCTTTCTCTATATTAAAGCTGTCATCTCTTCTAGATAATTGATTGAATCTACTCAACGACTTCATCAACGTCATTTTAATCTCCTTCAACAGCAAATATCAATCGCTTGTCAGATCTGAACCAGTGTTCTTTTTTGTCAATTGTTTAGGCAATCTACATTAACTCATCTTAAGTGACTTGAGTTTAAGTCTTGATAGGTCCCACATCTGGATAGGCGCTTATATACCTCATGGCTATCTTATGACTCTTGCTCGGCGAATCCTTTAGCTCAACTGAAGTATTTCGCTAAATATCGAGCTACAAATTTGACAATATAATTAACTTAGATAAATTATATCCCTCGTAAATTTCTTTATGCTCTCTGTGATATATCTTGGGAGGTCTATTGATTCTAGTTTTGAATAAAGCTCAGAGAGAATTTAGAAGTGCCCCCCTTAGCTTTTAGATTAGGAACTTATCCCTGTCCAATACTGAGTCTGTTTGAGTGGTAATTTTGGCTTGTAAGATAATTATCATTCACAGTGACTGTATTATTGAGGTTTTCTCTCTCAAAAGCATGAACTCGAGCGCCACTCATTCTTTGATTTCTAGAACTCAAACTTAACCTCTTTCCAGGGCTCTAACTAAATTTAGAGAATTGAGATCCTTGCTTTTTAGGAGAAATATGCATCCCCACAGATTACTATGAGAGAATGCAGCTCTTTACTATAACCATCATTCAGGTAAATCGGAAGGAAATCATCCCTTATTAAAAGCTCAATTAGATTTCTATTCAAGGCTTTGATATCCTCGGACACATATTCCATTCTTTAATCGTCTCTCCAGTCAAATACTGTCCTTCTAATAGATGTAACAGCTGATAAAGGAATGGCTATCAAAGGCTAAGCCTTTTACTTTCATAGAAAAAGCTTGAATACTTGTCTTGTAAATTCTTAATGCTGTTTTCGTAAGTATTAAGTGCTATTTTTGATAAGGTTGATAGTCAACGAAGTTGAAACGATGGAGTGTCCTTGAAAATAAAATTGCCTCTAAAGCAAAGTTAAGATGCTTAAGATTATTGAATAGTTACCTTTGAAGTCAAGTAAATTTACTTGGTAGATCGATTTATCTAAAGATAAGTTAGCGATTCTTGAATTTAAGGCAGAGGAATTTAATCTCTTATTGCCTGTCTTTTCCTAAGTGTATTTTGAAGAAACACTTTCTTGCTTATATTCATAAATCCTAAGTGATGAATTATTTGCTATTTCAAGACTTTGCTCAACTATTTTCTCTGTTAATTTAATTTTTTAAGTCTTTATCTACTACTAATACTAGTTTGTAATTGCTTGAAAATATCTTACTCTTGCTTCTTATATATCAATAGCTTGAGAATGAATGACTTTCTCCACCTGAAAATTCTAAAAGACAGAAGCTCAATCACTTTAACTTTTTCTGAATATAATTAATTCAACTTATATGGTACCCCGAGTGAATGAATAAATTTACTCAATAGAAATGGAGAGTGGGAGTGGCCGAGTCTTACCTTCTTAGACAAGTCAAGATTACTAATTGTATTTGACTTCTTCTCAGTTGGGTGAAACTCTTTAAAACATAGAGTTGAGAGCTAAAACAATTTTACTTTTCATGTAGTCTTCAATTGAGATGTCCTGTGAGTAACTACCTTAACAATTTCCCATTGATGCTATTAATTATCCTAATAAGAAGCTAAATTATTTATTCCAAATTATTTACAACAACTTATCCACAATACAAGATCAGATACTAGTGTTTAACTGATCATCGAAAAAATTAAACTTCTCTTGTATATAAATTTCTTTGCTAATTTCATATGTTAGATCCTAATTAATTATTCGTCTGACTCATTATTTTTGGTTTTTATGTTTTGCAACTTCCAAAAAAGTAATATATACATTTATACTCCTTTAAATAAATTGATACCACACATTAAAATAGATGGCAAGATTTGAATCAAAGGAGGGTGTGTATGTATTTATAATAAGTTCAAACCCAAAATGAATATGCAGACCATTCGCCAGAACCTGCTCATCGTCTTTATGACCAAGATCCCTCCAGGCAACCACTCTCACAAGCCTAGCCACAAGAGTCTTAGAGGCAAAGAATGTCAAACTATGTGTCCTCGCAGAGATAAAACACTCAAGGGGGACCTCCTCCTAATCCATACTTACCTTAACAAGAGGAATTTGTTCAAAATGATGGAGAGATTGAACCAAGACCCAGAAATTAGGGGGCTGAAGACAAGTATGAAAAGATCTCAAAGCCAAAGTTCATTCTTCTCCTTTTTATGTTCCTGATCTTTGGCTCAGCAGTCACCATTTCTCTCAAGGTTCAAAACTCTTCCTTTAAAGAAAATTCCATTATAAATTCATACTTAGTTAAAATTTTGAGCTTTACTAAAGTAGATGATGACTACTACTATAGCAATAGGTATTTCTAGTACAGATACTCACACGACAGATATGTCCAATGGTATCATCCATTTTTGCAGGTGCTGTTTATGTTCACTGGAGAGACTATCTGTGGACTCTTCTTTTTGATATTCATCAAGAGAAGCTTCGAAAGAGAGCGACATAACTAGCACTTCTATCACCAAGATCATCATAGACCTCTGCCCTACAAAAAACACTCTAATCCACTAGCTTACTCGATCCCAGCCTTTACAGATCTTGCTGCCTCCTTAATAAAAGCATAAGTGATCTACAATTAGATGATAATAACTTTTCCTTTTTAGTGTTCTTCGGATTGACTCAAGTTATGGCTAGTGATAAGATTATGAAGGCATAGACTTACTTTATTGTTATGTGTTGCGCAAGAGACAACTTTCAGCCAGTCTCAACATGAGTGGTCCAGATTGGGGCCTTCAAGCCTACTATTCTTCAAGAGAGGACAGTGACGAGGTAGTTTGGGGAATCAGTGCCATCTTACTAGGGTAGCTATTCCAGGCTTTCCATTGTATTCAAGAGAAGTACATGGCAACTTATGACATTCACTAGTTGCAACTTATTGGACTGGGAAGGAGTATGGGGAGTTATCTACATGGCTATTCTCCTCCCTATTTTGCAAAACATCAGATGCGATCATAACTACTGCGTCAATGGAAGAGTTGAGGATTAATTTTAAAAGATATTTTAGGACACTATACTGCCTTTGAAGAGCTAAAAGAAAATGAAGATCTAGTTGGATATTGTCTCCTCTACATCTTCGTGATCGCTGTCTACAATGGAATTAGCGCCACTATAATAAAGTACGCCTCAGCAACTCACTAAGTGGTTGTGGACTAGTCAAGAGTGATCACAGTTTGGCTTTTCTTCATCTTAGTTCCTCTGGAATAGCCTAGGAGGAGTTTAGACCTTACTAATTCGCAGGTTTCTGTATTATCTTCATGGGAAATCTCATTTATAACGAGATACTAACCTGTGGAAGAAGCAAAGTCTTCAGAAACGAAGACTCAACTATAATTGACCCAGCTCTTTCGAGAGGTGATTCCATATGATTGAATCCTTTTAAACGTGTATTTCTTATTTGCTATGATTCCTGGATGAATTCACCAATCCAAATAAGGGCTAAACTTAGAAGAAGGACTATCTAAGCAGCATTAATCAAAATCTTAGTTCCAATCTGAGGGTGTTCAACCACTTATGCAAGGCTATCAGAATCAGCAGAATCCAGAACATGCCTACTTCTAGCAACCTTATTTTCCTCCATCTACTGCTCATCAAACACTTAGAATCATTCATATCAAGAAGATTCTAACCTCTACTAGCAACCTATATTTAAAGATGGGAAGAACCAGTATAAGAAAGTGAAGGAACCTATTGTTATTGGAGAACAGAGAAATCAGCCCCAAAGATTCCAAGGTTAGAATCCTAAGTAAGTCGACTGAGTGGGATAGTCCCTAAAGTGAGAGATTGTTCGATTTCAAACAGTTCTAATGATCATCACTCTTATTAAATCAATAAATAATACTTTTAATCAAGTTAAATCTGAAAATATTTATATCAGGCTATTGTTATCTCTTTAAGTATTATCTTAATAAGAATATTGAATTCTAAAGTTGTGAAGTTCTTTTTATAACATATTTTCTTTATTTAAAAATAATGAACAAAAAACCAAGCAGTTAGGATAACCCATATTCCTAAGTCAAGAGTAGGATTCTCTTTATAACTAAACCAGCTTCTAGGTTAGAGTCCCAAAAGAGAAGAACGTGCTCTTAGTTCGAGTTCAAGTGGACTGAATGTGCATGTTTAAGAAATTTCAAATTAAAACAACTCTTCCAATATGTAGAATCAGTCAGTAAGCAGTAAGTAGTTATTCCTCCTATCAGATTTATTTCCAAAATCAGTTTTCCATTTGCTCTTTTTCAAACTGATTTTAATAAATTAGGTACCTGGTGGAGGAGGTGCAGGTGGTGGCACCGATGTGCAGTGGTTTGTTTTTGAAACAAGAATTAGGAAGATCATCAAAGAATTGATGGAGCCTACAATAAGAAAGTAAAATTATCATCTAAATTCATTTGTATTCAGGCAAAAGGAACAGAAATCTCATCTTGACTAATTAAAATTTTTTTCATAATTCTTTTCATAAATCTAATTGAACATAACTCAAGAGCATTAGAAAAGAAAGATTGAGGAACACGAGTACAACATATAAAAAATAAACAAGAGGACTGCTAATTTAGACGACATCCAAAAGAAAACTCAAGAGATAGATACTCAAATTAAGATTCTCGAGAGTAAGCTGAGTTAGGAGATTTCTAATGTGAGAAACCACACTGAACTGTTAAGAGAGAAGATTAGAGTCAGCACTCAAGATATAGAGTAATTTGTAAGTGATATTTGAAAATGCTAAATACTCTTCTAAAGGACAGGCAAGCAAGCTAGATTTCAGAGGAGGTGCGTAGGTATCAAGAAAACTTGATTGACTATAAGGAGAAATTGAATAAGACAGTTACAGGAGTTCATCAAGAGCTTTCATCTGCTCTAAACGGCATGAAAATCAAAATTGACTCTATATCAGGAGTAGAAGTGAACTTCTAAGCTTAAGTAAAGCACTTAGAAGATGAACTAAGGAAGGTTGATTTAAACTATGAACAAGAGAAGGTTTATAATAAGAGAACCATAGATAGGTTTACTAAGAAAGTAGTCAAGATAAAAGCGGCAACTGCAGGCAATGCAGGACAAGTAAAGGAGTTCGAGAGATTGCTCAAGTAGTTAGAGAAAAAGATTACTTCTAATAGCGAAGTCTAGCAGCAATTGAATGAATACATGGACATTTCAGATAAATATCTCGCTCTCTTTTTACCAGTGTAAATTATGAACCAAGTTTCAGAGGCTCTTCACTCTTCCTTAGAGGGGAGACTCTTCAATAACCTGATCAATTACGAAAAGTAGAAGTATGAAAGCTTAGAAGAGGTTAATTAACACAGGAGACATAAGCCGGCTTTGATAAGCAGACTTATAAAATACCAAGACTCCCAGACTATGTAGAGGATATTCTTCCTTTTACTCATGGAGGTTTGGAAGCAAAGTAAACTTAAGATTAGTAAGTGCAGATGTAAACTATTAAGTCTGGAGGCTAAGATGCCTAATCAAGCAAAGTTACAAAAGCTGGATAAGGCTGTAGGCTTGCAGTAGTTAAAAGGACTTGAAGATACTATGAGCGATTAGAGCCAAAACTAAATTGGAAGAACAAAGTATCCAAAGTCTAAAAATTTTAAAACTTTTGTCTTATATTCATGACTACGAGGAAAGATCAATTGCAGATAGGAAGAACTCTGCCACAGGTATCAGAAGAGATAGAAGAGTAAGCTACTTCCAGGATAAGGATGGTGGGAGGATGAAACCAGATAATTACACTGAAGTTGATGGAGGAAACGCTCATCACAGATTAAACAACGACACAATCAGCGAAGGAGAAAAACTCTAGTCAAACTTCTCATAGTATAATTAGAAGTACAAGTTTGAATAAAAGATTCAATAACAAACTGCTCTTAATTTACTCATTAATTTTTATACTGCTGCGAAAGTTGGCTAATTCTTAACTTAGCATTTAACTAACGCTCCTTCAACTAGAGTAAAGATTGCTAGAAAAACTAAAAGCTAGACTAAATCTGTTCATACCACTGTTTATCATTAGCAAGAGCTGAGTGGCAATATTCCAGACTCTTAATTAAACGATGATGGCATGAATTCAAGTAACAGAACAAATCAGCAGCATCTGCTGCAGAGTGAAGTGGCTCTTTCTAATCGCCATCGTGAGGAATCTTCAGCTCCTCCTAATCTAAAAATCTTGAAGACTTCTTCAAACTTCAGCTAAAGTATTAAAATAGAGGATCAAACGAGTGCAATGAATCTACAGAACTAGATTTAAGTTCCTTCACTACTCCAAAATTAAGCTTACTAATCTTCTAAGCTTTAGGAAAGTTCTTATAAAGATGGAGCTTCTTCAATAGCCTTTTTGCAACCTCCTAGTGATAACTATGAGGGCCACCAAACCATTGAGAAGATTGAGCATACTCCAACTAGCATCCTCAAAACATCAGTCCACTTTAGCAGCAAGCTAAGTCATCATCATCACACCTCTAGTATCCCAGAAAATTAAAGAGCATCTGTATAAATAGCAGAGCCGTCGACCACAAGTTTGTAATCACTTTTCTACCTTATTATTAAAAAGCAGAAAATCTATAAGCATCCATCAAAAGTAGAACTCTAACGATCCAGGTCCTATTTTATCTACTAAGAAGGCTGAATCTAAACTACAGAATAATATAGACTAGTAATAGATTGAGGAGGAAAGCAACTCAAGCAATTATTCTAGCCCGAGAAGATTCCCCAAGGACGAGGTATTTGAAAATTCTTAGCATGAGAGGAGTAGAATATCAGTGAGAGAGGAAGGTTCAAAAATGTAAGAAGAGGACTCTTCTCCACAAATGATTGATTTGACTCATTAAAATAGATAGGAGTCTATGATAGATCATGCTCAAAAGTTTCTACTTGTATTTTTAACTAAAGAACTCGATTCTCACAAGCAAAACTTATGATGGGCAGAGTCTACTGCATTAGAATAGCAGCATGGCGGCAAATTTACCCTCCATACTGCATGATTAATCTCCTTTGCCATATCTTAACTCTCCACCTCTACAGAACATTAGCTCTTATCTTTCACTCGACAAAATATTCCAGGATGAATCTTTCCTTAACAAATTAGATTTTTAAACTCAAATATCTATATTAAATTGAAGGATGTGTTTCAGCCTTTAATTGATGACTCATTTTAAGAGATTGCAGAACAAGTAGAACAGAATATGGACTATTTGGAACAAAAGTTGTCAGTATTCAATCGAGCCATAGAAATGCAAGCTACTTCATTCGAAGAATAGCTAGACATTAAAGAGAAGGAGATTTACCAGGCGATAGAAGACTTTAGAATGGCAATCGAAAGTGAAATCAAAAGAAGAGCAAGGTCAAATAATGACTAGGCACTAGAGGCTAAGAAGAATAAAGAAAAGATAGACGAATTTGAGGAGACTATGAAAGCGTTGCAAAATCTGACAAAGAATGTGGTAGATAGTGTGGCTTGTGTTATGGAGAGTTCTCTTATAAACTGTTCACTGGGCTTATCTGAAGAAGCAGACAAAGAGTAAGCTTTTGAAAGAGTTAATTATAATCTTATTTTAGGAGGATTGGCTTGTATGGAGCGGATTTAGAAGAGCAGGGAAAGAAGTAAAATAATAGCCTAGGTTTGAAACAATCTTCAAAAGCAGATGCTTCTACTTCTCCCGATCAAACATAACTTATAAAGTTCGATGATAACTGCGTCTCATGCTCGGGCGGTCCATAGGTAATTAATATTCACCTCTTTTAATAGCAAATTTAGAATCTCTTGAAGACTTTGAAGTTAGCTTGTCTAAAGTATAAGGCCTCTGAAGTGAACTATAAGAACATTAAAATGGAGAGAAGACAGCTAATTCAGTTGAATCAGTAAATGATACAAGAGGCTTTGTCCAGATTACAGATGGAAGAGATAAATCTAAAGACTTATATTCTTAGAGATAACTAAGATTCAAGTTCTTTAAACATCGACAGATCTAATCCTCTTCAAAGATATGTTAAAGCATAGAGGCAAAATAGAGATGATGCTACTCCCTCAAGCTTGTCAAGATAGGATATGTATCACATGGGAACCAAATTCTCTGGAGCTAATCTAAATTCAAGAACCTTCAAGCTATTAGGGAAATTAAATAACGGCCTTGATGATTCACATGTAGATATCAGCTCTATAAATTAGAATCTATAAAATCTAGATCTAATGACTGCTTCCTTATTAAATGAGGGGGATCCAACTATACTCTCTGTGAAGAAAAGAGGCTTGAGCAATTTACAAGTCTTTAACAGTAGAAATGGGATCAATGAAATTCACAAGTCACTTACAAAAGACCCTTACGATATAATGACTTTGAGAAATAAGACTGCTTTTGCTTATTAAAGATCGGATCAACCACAGCAACACCTCTCATTTAGTACATCTACTAGGTTTAATCCTACAGGTTTAGAAGAATTCAGGACTTAAAATCATCCCACAACAAGTCATGAAAATAATAGAGCAAAACTTCAAAGTCTTTCACAGTACGCATAAAATTCTGGAATTTAAAATGGGCGACCCATTCTAGGAAAGAAAATCCTAAATGAGACTTCTTCAACAGGCTTTGGAAACTATCAAGACTAATCCTTTAGAAATAATTAGGGACATCAACTTGTAAATCAAGATCCAGGATTAAAAACTGAGTATTCTGGATTCTTAAGCAGCAAGAAGTCAAATGAGAAATAGCTAATTTAGAGAAGAAAGAGCACGAACAGCCATAATGGAGGACTTCTAACTCATCAGACTGCAAGATAAGTATTGCAAAATTAGAGACTTCATAATTTAAGTATGCATTCCAAGCCTGTTGATTCATAAGATGTGCAGTAAATTAGCAATCAAAACCATAATCAAAGTATGGACTAAATCATTAAAACATATTTTCTCTCTTTCATTGTTTAAGGAAGAAACAAGTTGAATGATAGCAGCAATCAAAACATTAGAAAACCAAATTTGGGGTCTATTTAAAGAAAGCAGAAAGAGATGCTCGATTATATAAGTTGACACTGCTTTGTGGGTATATTAGAACAAATTTAGATTATACTGAAAATAGAATTTACTTTAAACTTTGAAAGAAAATAAGAATTTTCTTCCCCTAATTAGCAATAAGAAGTAAAAATTAAAAAGATCAATACTTCTTAACTTCCATTGCAAGTTCACTAGCATATCCTGTGTATTTTTGAGGAGTTAGCTCTTTGAGCATTTCCTTATCTGCTGAGGGCATTTCTAATGACTCAACAAATTTGAGATAGTCTTCCTTTGTAACTGTCTTTCCTCTAGTAAACTCTTTAAGCTTTTCATATGGATTAGGTATGTCGTATTTTCTCATTACAGTTTAAACTGGCTCAGCCAAAAGCTCGTAGTGGTGATCGAGCTCATGATTCAGAGCCTCCTCATTTATGTCGACTCTTGATAGTCCCTTCTCTAGTGATCTAATCGATTATAGCGTATAACTAAATGCAACTCCAATGTAATAAATTACTCATTTTATAAACTTTATCAATTTATAATGTTTCTCATAACAGTAGAGTCACTCAGATCCCTCTGGAATCTAGAGATAGGAAGTTTACTTGCGAAGTGGCCAAAGAGAGAATTAGCCATTCCAAGGTTGCCCTCAGCGTTTTCAAAATCGATGGGATTGATTTTATGAGGCATCGTAGATGAGCCTATCTCTCCTTTGACGTTCTTCTACTTGAAATACCCTAGAGAGATATAGGACCACATGTCTCTGCTGAAATCAATCAAGATAGTGTTTGCAAGACTGAAAGTCAGAGAAATTTCAGCTATGGTATCGTGGGGCTCAATCTGAGTAGTATATGGATTCCATTCTATGCCTAAACTTTCAACGAAAGTCTTAGAAATCTTGATCCAGTCCTTCTCTGGATAAGCCACTTTATGGGCGTTTAGATTTCCAACTGCTCCATTAAACTTGCCAGTTGGAATGATCTTCTCTAAATGATTCAACTGTCTTTTGACTCTGTAGGAGTAGTTCGCAATCTCTTTTCCAACAGTGGAGGGAGTTGCAGACTGACCATGGGTTCTTGACATGATAGGGACTTCAGCATATTGAATAGCAAGTGCGTCAAGCTTATTTACTAAATCTCTTAAGCCCTTTAGCATCACTTCTTTCAATGAGTGATGTACCATCAGTGCATACGCTAAGTGAAATATTTAAATTGATTCATAGATAAGTTATTGATGTCTTCTGAGGTGCATGAAAAATGAAGGAACTAAAAAATAAGCTAAGAAAGTTTACTAAATTTAAAAGCACTCCTTATACTTTGCTAGACCATCTTTGTTCTCATCAAACTTTTCTTTGAGGAAATATTCAATAGCCTTGACATCATGGTTAGTGGTGGCCTCAATTTTCTTCACTCTTTCGCCATCTGCTAATGAAAACTCTGAGAATATCTAGTCTAGATATGGCTACTGCTCTATAATGAACTGGATCTCTTGGGGTGTGAAGCTGCCTATTTATTCCTAAAAAATCAACTTGAACCATTAAACATTGAAATGGAAAAAGAGACTAATAAAATAATTTAACCATTCTAGCTCAACAAAGACTCTATACTTCATTAAGGCATATTCAGAGAAATAGGCTCTCAGGTCATGGGATTACTTTGCATATCTTCCATCCACGGGAGAGAATATAAATAAAAGATTGCAGTCAACTGATTGATCTCAGTAATCTTCTTTGAACTTAAAATAAATTATTGAAACTTAGTGTTGAGAATTCACAATGTTAAGATATCATCTACTTAGAAAGACTGTAATTTCCTTGAAATTTTCTCTAATTATTTTGGCTTATGGCTGGGGCTTGCTGAAGCTTAAATATGTGAGAGGTCTTTGAGTTTTCTTTTGAGGCAAGTGAAATGAGCTTTCTATATCTTTGCATTTTATAGTTAATATTTTAGGCTAAGATTTTTATATTCTTACCTTAGAAATATATTCATCTTCTCTACGATCGATTATTTTGACTTTAAGAATATTTGATCGAAATATATAAAACCGATATATAACTAAAGTAGTAAGAATGAAAGAGTATCTCTCAAGAGCTCTAAAGGTAAAATTTCTCTAATTCATAATGGAAAATGCTTTACCTTACATATTGAAATATAGAAAGTCTAAGTGCTGAGAGAGAAGCTCAGTATTTTATTAAAGCTAAATAATAATTAAGAAGCCCTCTTAAAATGCAAGAAATTGATCAAGTTGACATTTGCTATTGTAAGACTTACATTTGTGTCAAGTAAATTTTCTCTAATCGTTTTCTCAACAAATGGAGTAAATTTTCTTATAGTGCGTCTAACTTATTCTAGCACAAAACTATGAGGAGTTCTAATCTTTGTTCGACCTATTGGTAAACTTTGCATCTTATTTACACTATATTTTAGCTAAAATCACTACGGATGTTTTATAATTTGTAACCTGACTAGTTAGGACTGACTTGGAATAAGCAGATTCTCATTTTCAATCTGCTTGCTCTAACCTAGCTCAAGTGCAAGCGGTATTCTAACGCCTAGAATATCGTTCTCATTTCTTAAACTGTCACTTCTTAGTAAGCCCCTATTCCCATTTTAGTTTACCTATTTTTTAGGTTAGATGATTTCAAGTTTAGAAATAACGATTTCCATCTTGCCACTAATTTACTCTCAGCAGTGATTTTACTGCGGCAGTACAACTTCTAAGATTGTCTCAGTTTCTTGGACGCTGCTGAGCGACTGATTATGAAGATTCTGCACAAACTTTACCCCGGTCAGGTCTACAACAAAAAGGAGGTTTAATTAAAGCTAAAGCAAAGGGCTTCTACACTTAGAAATGGAGATCAAGAAGACCCAGAGTTGTTTAATGAAACACTGGCCTCAGATTAAATCATAGCTAAAGAATTGAGAGTCTCATTTCAAGACGAGGTTTTAAAAAAGAGTGAGGCTGTCATTGCAAAATCTGAAATATTTAACACCGAGTTTAAGAAATCCTCTTTAATTTTTAAGTAATACTTTGGAAATATTTTAAGGAAGAGACGTTAAGCAGGTTCAACAAAAATAACCTCTCGAATATGCTGTTAGTGATATCTATTCTCAAGAATATCGCTTGGAGATTTCAGGGTAAGAAACTTTATCAAATCGAATCGAATACTCAAATCTCTAAGATCTTGCAACTAGAGAGCAAATACAAGTTGAATGAGTTCAATCCAGAGATAAGTATAAGTTTCCTGATTAATTAGCATTTATCTGAGATCTTGGATCTCTATTCTTTAATATGAGATTATTCATCATCTTTTTAAATTCTGATAAGGAAACTATTTTCAAACTGACTTTCACAAAAGAGCTAAACAACATGCTTTATACTAGCATATTCTTGCCCTTCTTTTCAAAGGAAGCACCTATTTTGAGTAACATTGGGAAATCAGAACTGCTTTTGGAATTCTTAAAACCGAACCCTGATCTAGTAAGGTCTATCTTAAGAGCCAGAGCAAGTATCTATGAAAGGTCTAGCAGGTAAACCCTACTCAGCTTTGGTGATAGAAGTAGAAACAACCATAGAAGTGTGAATCTTAAAATGATCATTTAGTTTTCATTTTGAACCGAGAGATGGCTGGGATCCCTGAGCTTGACCCAAGGATAGAAGAAGACGAGATAGACATCTAATCTAGAATAAATAGGTCCTCTCATCAAGCCAAGAGACAACATAAAACTTCAAGAGTCATTGCCCAAGAATTCAGTCTCTCTTAAACCAGAAATGACGAGAGAGTATCACTCTCTAATTTAAGCTTTTACAAGAATGATGCTAGCAAGTTCATTTCTTGCAATCCAAGTGAAGTAGGGATAGTTAAAAAGTAAGAACAACTTTTTAACAAGGGGAGCACTCTTTCTCCTACCTCCAATACCAAATAAGGTGGAGCAGTTTATGAACTTAGCAAAGCAAATCTTATGAAAAATCAGGGACTGATACCCTCTGGTGCATCTAAGCCAAAATCTTAATCCCTAATACAGAGAAACAGAAGACTAGTTCAAACTATATTTAAAAATTTTGTAATCGATTAGAACATTAATTTATATATTCCTTATATAATCACTATGGTTTCTAGATGCTAAGTGACACACAATCTAATAAGAGTTATATTGGTACCTAGTAATTGAAAAAGACTCAATTTAAACCTGAGGATAAGAATGCATTGAATCTACAGACTTTTTCAGGCTCTATGATTTCGAATAACAAAACCAAGCCACAGCAGAGGTTTCCTTAAACATCTAAAACTCAAAAATAATCCACTCCTCTAAGAACCTCTTTCAATTTCTCAGGCAATAAGAGCTAAAATAAAGAGACTTAGCTATATGCCGATGTGCAGCAATTTAAAAGCTAGGAAAATAAATCACAAACTCAAAATAATGCAACTGTTTATACTTTCTACAAAGATCAAAGTGTAAGCTACAGTAAAACGAACAGATAGAGAAATGATCCAAATTTAAGCACCTAAGTTAGTATACTGGAGTCACCCATTATATCCTTACCTAAAAATTAGACGAGCAAGTAGAACTAGAAAGTTCTTTCTAGCACGGTCGAAGCTTCCTCAAATCGGAATTTATCTACATAGGCAACAGATAGCAGGAAACCTCTTTCGTTTTACCCTGATAAAGAAAGTGAAAACTAAGGCGAAAAGCCTTACTTAGCAATTGGAAAAGACGAATCTGAAAACATGAGTGATAGCTAAAAGTATTATTTAAAAAGGCTTCAAGAGAGGAGCTAAAAGAGATCTTAAAAGCTAGAGAATAACCTAGTGGCCGAGCTATAGACTGACATAGGAGTTAACTTTTAACTAAGGAATGAAATAGATGAAAATATTTCGCGAATCTTAGATCAATCAAGCAATAATTTCTCTCTACTATTTCACCATCCTAAGTTGGTAAATTTAAGATTATAAAGGAACTCTTAGAAGCCATTATAAACTACAAGCAGTACCAATTAAACTTAAAAGCAAGGAGGATTCTAATCAATGACCTATAATTCTTTAGTAAAGAACGATGTCAAATCTAAACTACTTAACCTTAAGGTATAATCTACTCTTTGATTTTATAAAACTTTTAATTCTTTGTAATGATAACATTAAAACTGAAGTTAAATTAAATACGAGGTTTTTCTATAGCATTTTAGCATTGCCCCATAAGAATTGAGATGACCTCAAGCTTTCTTGAGTTTCTGAGTTAGCTAGGGAACTGCCTCAAATAAATCAGCCACGAGTCCGTAATTTGCTACCTTGAAAATTGCTGCCTCAGGGTCCTTGTTAATAGCTACGATAACCTTTGAGTCTTTCATTCCAGCTAAATGCTGAATGGCTCCACTGATGCCAACGGCTACGTAGAGATCAGGGGCAACGACCTTTCCAGTTTGACCGATTTGCATATCATTAGGAACGAATCCAGCGTCAACTGCTGCTCTAGATGCACCTACAGCACAGCTTTACTTGCCAAGAGTATCTGCAAGCTCATAAAGGATCTTGAAGTTTTCTCCATTCTTCATTCCTCTGCCGCCGCTAATAACAAACTTGGCTTGTGTGAGCTCGACCATTTCAGACTCTGACACTTGATTTTCAAGCCACTTTCCGTTTTCTGAATCTGATGGAGCAGCTAGATTCTCAACTGGGTAGCTTGCAGCTGCTCCTTGTGGTACTTTCTCAAAGTTAGTAGCTCTCACAGTTAAGATCTTAATCTTGTCTGAAGATGAGACAGTTGCAACTGCGTTACCTGCATAGATGGGTCTTTGGAAAGAGGCACCTCCCTCCTAAATACAGGTATTATAAATCACAAAAGATTAGATCATGTAAATAACCAAAGTATTGACATCAGCACTTTATCTCTCTGTCAAAGATATACTTACTGTGATTTGAATAACATCAGTAATGGGTTGGGAATCTATGAGACCTCCAAGTCTAGGTACAACATCTTTGCCGAAAGCAGAAGTGGAAGCGATAACTTTATCATAGCCCTTCTGTTAGACTAAATCCCTCACAAGATTTGAGACAGTATCTCCATATCTATAAGATTTAATGAGCTGTATGCTTAGTAAATAATTGATTCTCTAGAAGAGCACATGAAAAGTGATATCACTAGATGGTTCTTTCTTTCTTACGGATTTTTCAAACTGTCAGAAGCTGCAGTGACGATCTTAGACACTCCTGGATACTTTTAGACTTGATCAACTTATCCTTGAATGCTAGCTGAGTCACCATGAACCAAAACATCCACCTATGGTAATTAAAGTTAGTTCACTCCTTCCGATAATCCTATAGACGCTTACTTAGTTATCATTAAATTATTGAGCAGCCTTAAGAAGATTTCCTAAGTTTCCTAGAAGAGTTCCATTCAGTTACTCAGCGAGAACTAGTGTTGCGAAATTTCTCTAATGGGTTATTTAAAAATAAGTAAGTATTGATATTATTTTATCAACAAGAAATCGATCATACTCTTTGGGTAGCGCTGATTGTTCTTTGAGCAAACTTTTGTCTTAAAATGTTTGAGATCATTTTTAATTTATAATTTACACAGCTATTCATTAAAACTTGAATCACAAGCAAATATAATTTTAATAAGGAATTTATCCTTTCACATATCTTATTCTGCCTTTAAATTTAAACAATTGATGATCTTTATTTATGATAATTTGTGTTAATCTTTATCTTTCCCTAATTATTTTCACTCTATTATAACTTTAACAAAATGTTTAGCTAAATTCCTGCCTCCACTCCAACTATGCTTCAGTTTTAAAATGAGGTTCACTAGTAGCAGCAAATTAAAAAGTTTGCAGAGCTCTAGCAAGTTCTATAGAAGGACTATGTGATCTTCTTTGACTTGGAGACTACTCACGATAGCGAAAAGTTTAAAATCAACTACAGGAAGCTCTTCACAGATCAGGCAATTGATAATGCGGTGCAAGAACTGCAAGCTCAACTGCAGGCTAGAACCATCAGAGAGCAAGAATTCTTGAAGCAAGCCTAAGCTACTGCAAATGGAGATGTTAAAACAAGAACCAAGGATGAGGCATGCTTGGATATTACAGGAGGGCTTCAAGCAAGTCACTTGATTAACGATAAGAACTTCGAGCAGCATATCAATATGATGATTTCAAAGCATCCTATCATGATCAATGACTTCTCAGTTTTCATCCAGGACCCTGATTTCCCAAACATCATATCCCTTGATTGGTAAGATACATGAAGTTTAAAACGCTATATATAGGATCGTTATGGATATCAAGAGTTTGGAGATCATACACAAGGATAGTGTTGTGATTAGGCCAAATAATCTTCTTCGCATTAATGCGGAAAATCAGCACAAGACTGGTATAACTCAACTCATGATTTAAGAAGGCAGCATGCAGCTGAATGAGGGTCTCAAAAAGGTAAGCTCAAGAAAACTTTTGATACAAATTATAATGATCTTTTGTAGTTCACTGAGTTCCTCTTTAAGTAAGTGATGCTAGAGAACAAATCTTACTCCCTCATAACTTTTGGGGATTGGATCTTTGAGTATCAACTTAAAATTGAGGCTGCACAGAAGCACATAAACTTGGGGCCTCATTTTTCAACCCATGTAAACTTCCTGAAAATCTTACTTCCACTCTACGGGTATGAGAAAATTGCTAAGTTGCTCAAACCAGAGAACGTGGTTACTGAATTTGGAATAGGAAAAACTTTGGTTGACATCTCAGTTAAGTCCACCTACCACTGTGCTATATTGGCTGATTTCTTCAAAGCTAAGCTAATTCCTGATTTCTACAACGCCCTGACTTCGACTAACTAAGTTGCAGGAGCACAAGCTACAAATGATTTCAGCTACAGCCCTACAAATGTTTTTGATCAATAAAATGCTACTGCCTAAGGGCTTTAAAATCAGCCTGTAGATCATACCAGCTTTGGCCAAAGCGCCATGCTCTACTAGAGTTCTGAAAATTATAAAATTGACTTCATTTGAATGAATTTTTAAACACTGAACATTAATTACAAGAGAGAGGAGCGGGCCAGATGAATTTGAAAAACTTACAAGTTGAAGAGGAGAAGGCTTCTTCTCTCACTAACGCATCTTCAGTTAAAGATGATATCATTATTTCTTTTTAATGAAATTTATAAGATGAAAGAGACAGAAAGAGAAGTAGAAGTCGATCATTTGAAGCTAATTAAAGAAGACCTAACAATCCTCGAAAAAGCAGTTCTCAAAGTTAGAACTCTCAAGGAAACAAAAGTAAAAATCACCATAGGGATCCATAGAGTGGCAAGGAAACTTCTGTTATTAAAATCGCAGGGATACCTCCTGATACAGTAGAGTTAGATGTCTTCTAGCTTATCCCGAAAAGAATCATTATTCATGTAAAGCATATTTTTCAAATATAGACTTATCTTTTAGGAAATTTCTATTGGAAAGGATGAGTATAACTAGCATTCATGTTTTATAAAAGTAGATAGAGAAGAACTGGAAAATGTTTTGGGATTGGGTATAACTCATGTCAAGGGCCATCAAGTTTATTGTAAGTTTATATCGCATAATCGCTTTATTGCTCTTATATAATATTTAATTCAACCTCTTATTACAAAGAAATTATAAAATGCTGCTATTTTAATAATGGAGGAGAAGTCCGCAAAGTTAAAGAACTTAGATTTATCAGCTCTCCTAAATTTATAACTCCCTTCGTCCTTATTCTTCTTCTAATGATGAAAATAAAGTGAGTGAAACCTTTGAACGTGAGCTTAAGAAGTTTAAAAGAGATAGAAGGCCTGGATAAGATGAGCAATCGACACCTGCTATTGACACTTCAAGATGTAAGTAAGAGT
The DNA here is from genome assembly GCA_027382625.1 of Tetmemena sp. SeJ-2015. Classification (NCBI taxonomy): domain Eukaryota; phylum Ciliophora; class Spirotrichea; order Sporadotrichida; family Oxytrichidae; genus Tetmemena; species Tetmemena sp. SeJ-2015. The sequence goes on along the minus strand of JAJKFJ010022002.1, from coordinate 20,963 downwards.
CTTACCTTTATATAGGATGCTAATAATGAATTTACTATTTGCTAAAGCTAAAGTTTGTGTGTAGATAATTTGAATGACTACTTGGGCTTAAGACTGAGAGGACTGCCGTTCACTATAAGAAGAGACGACATAAATGCATTCTTCACGAACTACAACTATGTGAAGGATTCAGTGAAATTGGGCAGGTCATAGGATGGCATGCTCACTGGAGAAGGAGCGATAGTAAATTTAGTTTTAATTTATGATACTCTTCTCCTCTGAAGACGAGTGTAAAATTGCCTTCTAATAGAGAAATGGACAGACTATCGGATAGCGTTGGATTCAATACCTCATAAACTTAACTTAAAAGTGATAATCTTTAAAAGATTAATCTAATTGAGGCAGTAATTTTGAAAATTTGGGTTTTAATTGAGCTCTATCAAATAACTCTTGCTGACTATGAGAACTTTGAACAGTCTCTAGTAAGACAAAAATCTTTTTAAAAATATTCATAGGAGCCGCTAAAAGCGCACAGTGAAGCTTGGAAAGTACATCACTGAAGGAAATATGGACAGGATAGTAAAGCTTAGAGGATTGCCTTTCTCAGTACAGTAAGAGGATATTCAGCGTTTTTTCTCTGAGTATGGAACTGTAAGTCTCATAATTAACCCTTTCAAAGTGTCATTATTTTTTCTTGAGGAATTTTTTTCTTAAAGTAATTCTATTAGACGAAGAGTGATGTAGTCATTGAGGAGTTTAATGGCAAAAAGACGGGTTTTGCACTCGTGTTCTTCAAGGACCGCACACTTGCAGAAAGAGCAATTCAAGAAAGGAATAAACAGAAGATTGGCTCAAAATTAACTATTGAACTAAAAGGGTTTTAATTTTAAGATTGGAAATAGATACATCGAGTTATTTAATGTCAGCTTGAGCGACATGCTTAACTGAGAGATTGGGACTGTGGAATAAAGAGATCGCTACTTTAAATCTAATTAAAACTTGCCTAAATTATTGCCTCTTACTCATTTTTAAAAGCACATTTTTCCCTATTCTCAGAGTTTTAATCTATTTAAAAAGATATTGGAATAAAATAGTAAAAAGAAAATGACCTAATCCTGAATATAAGATCTATTTATAGTGTAATTTTTCAATTTTAAGTTTAGTTAATGAAATCCTACGCTTCAGCTTCGCAGCCGAACCTTCGCTACACCAATTCACAATCCGAACAGCTTTTCCAGCAAGCACAGACTCTTGCCTTGAAAAACCAGAGCCCCCTAAGGCCGACACTTGTGAACACATACCAACGCCATCAAGGCGATCACAATCCCGATGGCGCTCTTATCCCACCCAATAAAAATCTTTACTACTAAATGAAGCACTAGCTTGATTAGTATACAGCACCAGGTGGCTCTACATCAGATAAGACTCACATCACTAGCCATGTTGTGAAATTAAACAAACTTTTCACAGAGTCCGATCGAGCCACTTAAGACAACAAGCAAGCACTCAGTCAAACTAATTTCTTCAGAAAGAGCTAGTAGTTTAATAATGGAGGGGGAGTTTTAGGAGGTGAAAATCCTAAGTTGCGTAATAGTGGCAGCTTTGCTGGCCTTGGAATGACTAAGTTCGCTTTAACTAAGGCAAGGAATCCCTCCTTTACAACACCAGCTGAGACTATGATGAAATCAGCATCTTCTTCGCTTGGCTTTTCAACCAATAACTAGCAGATGACTCAGTCTACTACTAATCTTATCTTGAATCCACTTGTGAATGTGCAATCAGACCACCCTCATTATCGACTCTACAGAGATGGTCAAAAAATTACACTAGGGAATAAGCCAGTGAAATTTGGAAGGAAGGTTTATTTAGCAGAGAACTCTCCTATGTGTTCTCACTCTACCATCCCAATTCCAGGCAACTCCAATCCCTTAGGGATTAATCATTTTGAAGAAGCCAACAACTTGAACCTCATGCCAAGAAAGGTGAGGATAGAGCCTAATGTGAAGCCTCGTGAAGATCTCATATAGATTGAAAGTGATAATAGGAGATTCGATTCTAATCAACACACCAACTACTTCAATGATCCTCATTAGTGAATAATTCTTAACTTTTATGAATGATTTCTTTGGATTTAAGGATAAGGGAAAGAAGCAGCTGCATGAAGGTTTACCTATAGTACACAGGATGAATAGAGACTACAATATTGTTAGCTCATAAAATTCCTTATTTCGTCTAAAATTCATTTGATATTAAAGCAACAGCACAGACTTTGATAAGTCGGATCTACGAAAGGAGAGACAATAAAAAAGGAGACTATTGCACAGTTAAACACAGAGAACAGATATTTCCTGCCTCCAAATATTGAAAGCATAAGAAACTCAGTAGAAAGAGCTCTCCACACAGACCATGCTAAGAAAGTAGTTACAGAGCAAAAGTATTTGGAAAAATTATTGGATAAGGGAAATGCTTTGAGGCAGCAAAGGGCAGCAGGTGGAGTGACAAAGTAGCTGAGTGTCACTGAAAGCAGTAGCCCAGGTGGGTATAGCTCAACTTTTAAAAACTTCAGAAGCATTAAACCAGAAGAATGGGAGTAAGTGAAGAGAGAGCTCTACAAGAAATTAAACAAAAATCTAGGTATCTATATTTAAGGATTTCATCTCAGTTGCTTGAAAAATTGTCACAACATTTAGGAGATAAATTTTATTTCATTCTGAGAAAATTTAAATTAAGGAATTAAAAAGTGTTAGGACTAATTATAGGCTCATTCACAAAGCAACTGCTTTAATTTTAATCTTAAATACTTTATAAAGATTTAAATTTTCAAATGGAATATAGATAATTTTACCAATTAGACACTTCACTTTTTGAAATTTTAGAGAATAAAACGCATTTAAAGACTATTCTAAGCGCTATCATCTCCCTCAATTTTAATGCTAGGTAATTTTTTTTATTTTATTAGAAAATTAAATTATCTATTCTTCATTATCTTCATTTAATGAGCAAAATGAAAATTGACTATACCTCTCCCGCTTAAGCTCCAATTATCTTGATAACTAGCAAACAAGCAGCAGAAGGAGTAATAGTTTCAACCCTTGGAGATGAAGACTTCCTCACAAGTAATACTTAACTTATATCTCATTAATTCTGTCTATTAGATATCCCAGACGAAATATGCTACGATAGAGACCAGACTCCTATTTAAAATCATGATTTGACAGGGCCATCCCCACATCTTAACTCTATTAAACCATTTTTATGCTCATCTCAGTACATTAAAGCAGCGAAGTCACTCAAAATCAGACTACACGCAATTAAAATGTGCTATTTATTTTGACTAGGTAACCGACACAAAGTAGAATAGCTAGAACTTCCCACAGCCTAAAGCCTTCATTCATAACTTATACGGCCATAATAGAAACAAATCTTCCCAAAATAACTTCACATCAAGCAATAGTAGCAAAATTAACACCAACCTTAAAAACCAAGTTAACGCGAATACTCAACAAATACAGCATAACCAATCATAGAAAACTCTAAAAGGAAATGGAAGTAACTCAAGCAGCAGTAATGCCACTTTATTGCTTTCCTCAACTTCAGCATAGAACCAATCAATCTTATGTCTAGCTCGATCAACTTTTGAAATATCAGAGGCAGTAGGAATAAATGCATCAACAGGTCTTGGGAGGAAATAATGGATAGTCAGGAGGAGGTCTTTTGAGCCATCGGATGTAAAGAACCACTCCAATGAACTTGATGCACCTTTTCAATAAGGCAGAGAGGTAAGACGGTGGTAATATAAAACTACCTTACGAGGTTCAAGAGAAGCAGGCAAGCCTAAGAAACTATGAAGAGGATTTCCTTTAATAAATATTGAAAAATCATGATAGGAAAAGTCAAGAAAGCTCTTTGATTATTGTATAATAGTTTACTCTCTAATTTATCGAATTTAGCTCTGTAAATAAGAATCAAAATTACTATTCTAGAGAAAAATCCTAAAGCTTCACTCAGCATAGATCATATATATGTTTCATTTTATTCTTTAGATCGCAATAGAAGCTCAATTCCCAGAATTCCCAAACCTACAACAAATTTGCATTCTTTATAAGATTATTTTTGATTATATTTTTTGATAAATAGAGTAGTTATTTTACAAGATCTACAAATAATTAGAAAAAGACGTCTCCTTCATCCGGATTTACCTAGTCTCCTTTTTAAAGAGGAGGATTAACCAACGCTTCTCGAATAAGCATGCCCCAGAAATCTAATTCACGAGAGAAGCAATTCCTTCAATAACATCTGATAACAAGCTAGAGTACTTATGGATTCACAAAGGGCCCCACTGAGATGTTTGCCTAAACTCAGCGTATTCAATCAAGTAAGGAAAGACTTCACTCTAATTCCATAGTTGACTCTTTCTCAGTCACTTAGTAATTTGATTTCAAAAAGTCTTAGAACGAAAGCTCCTAATATAAGCATCCTCACACTTAAAGCAAGGCAGATTTTCTGGGAATAGTAATGCCTACTAAAATAGTCATAAGCATTTTGATTAAGCGCCAAATAATAAAAGTTTCAGTGGCATTTCAAGAGAGAGGATAAACATAGTCAAACAAAAATAGTTGTAATTGCAGCTATCTAAACTCAAAGAGGAGCCATTAGAACTTATTTTATTCTTAACTTCGACTTATAAGACAAAATTCTAACTCCAAGCTTTATTTTTAAGCTTGGGCAAGGGAAGCATGAAACACAGAATAATGAAAACTCAGGGAAATCCAGATCCTTCTACGACCAATCAGTGTCGACAGGCATAGCAACGCCCAATAACATTAACTTTAGAATAAGCCAATTTTCAAACTAGCACGCGGCTCATGGAATCAATAAGAATCCAAAAACTCAAGTAACTTAAGAGCGCAAGAAAAGCAGAAATATAGTTGAGAGGTATCTAAATTCCAATCAGTCAACGTCTACTATAAACTTCCGAAGCAGTAGTGCTAATGGAGTTGGTAATTTCACAACTACTCAAAATGTCTAAACTAATGAGGCAGTTTAGACGAATCCTAACATCAAAGCAATCATTGATGAGATGAGATAGATGAGCATCAGTTAGTCCTAAGAAGCTTTGAACTTACAGAGTGGTAATCAAAGCTAGTTAATTATAGTGCAAGATTAAAAGCCTTTGTTCTTTTTTCAATTGAAGATCTAAAGGTTGATTTGAGGTCGGAGTATAACGAAGGCGACTTCGAGAATATAGAAAGAGATCAACTCTATCCATAAATGATGATGATGGAGACGATACTCTAGATATAAATGACAGTGATTTCGATGAGAATAGAGCAAGGATGTTCTCTCTTAGAGAACAAGAACACTTCTCGCCCTATCTGTACTAGGCTGACATGAGGAGATCGCCCTCTCGATTATTTGATCATCATTAGAACGGAGCAATCAACCCTTTTCATCTTGACAAGCAAAGTCTCACTAAAACAACCTCGAGGACTTCAATTGTAGTATTTGAAGCCAAAAATGAAAAATAAAAGTCCTCACAGAGTTAAAATAGCCAAAGTGTAACTTAAGGGCAAGGCTCGTAACAGTCTGAGACTACTTTTAAGAGAAGCAAACAAAAGGGAAAGCAGCAAAGCCACTCGGATTATATTAGCTTCCTTTGAATATCGTAATTAAGAAGCTTATGCTTGTTTTATAGTTTTAGTTAAGAATTTTTTACTTAAACAGATATAACTCCTTTAAACAAATGTCAAATATATTTTGCAACATTTCTACAAATATCATTCACGATCATCGCTTCCAATCTGTAATTCAATGAGAATACAGTATATATGGCTTATATTGAATATTTTTAAATTCAATCTCCTCGATTCTCTTTTGCATTCTGACAATCTCCTTTTCGAGAGCGGTCTTATCAGCCTTAAGCTGAGTGAGTTGCTGTTGAAGTCTTTGAGCCTCCGCATTCTGGTTATTGTAGTGTCTTCTAATCTCCTCTTCCACTCTGTGCAACTCGTTTGTTAATGCCTTGCGGGTATCTTGATTCTTCATAGTCAGAACACTTTCAAGAGTTTCCTTCTCGCTTCTTAGAATTTATCAATAGAAATTATATCTATGATTTAATTTAGCACTCCTTTTTGTGGGTGTTGAGCTGCTCCTAGAGTTGTCTGATTGCCTCATAGAGGTTGCTTAGCTTTCCCTTGAGATGAGCTGTGTTATCTCCACCAGCTGTGGCTGACATCATAGACTGCTAGTCGTAAGCACGAGGTGAACCTCCAGTCCCCATATTCATGCTGGCGAATCTCTAGTTCAACCCTCCTTGAGTTTAAAATCCTGCCTTTTCAAACCCGTTGCTTCCTCTCAGACTTGCTACTTAAGATATAAATAAAAGGATATAGGGGAAGAAGGTTTAAAAATTTACAGGAATTGGTGCTTACATTTGGAGCCGAAGCCCTAACTTAGAGTGCTCATTTTAAATTGAAATAAATTATTACTTAAATTAAATTAATAGAGACACTAATCATAATCAAGCCTGTTTAACTTTAGCCAGTTGTTTTCATTTTTTATTGTTAAAGATAGCGTTGATTATCTTCATCGCTGCCTCGTGGCCAGATATTCTCTCATGAATGATGTCATCCTCTGCTTGCCTGATGATTTTATCATAAATGTTTCCATGATCATCATAATCCTCCCTAAGTTTCCTCATTAGTGCATCTCCCAGGTACTACCACATACCTCTCTTTATCTGCGAGCTTCGTCTTTACTGAAGTCTCTCCTTGCCAATTTGATCTCTAAACTTAGTTGCTTGATTCCAAATACTCTCCACGTTAAAGGGTTGCTTGGCTGAGACCAGTTCTACCTCTGGATACCAAGTGAAATCTTCGGTGTTGTGCTTGGGCACAGTAAGAGTAATTGATGACTCTATCTACCGCTTGAGTCGCTCACAGACTTTCTTGTACTCAGTGTCATACTTATTGATTACTACTAAGTCTGCTATCTCCATCACTCCCTTCTTCGCTCCTTACAAACTGTCTCCAGAACCTGGAGGAACTACATCAATTCAACTTAGTGAAAAAACTAATCCATGTATTCAAACATACACAACGAAGTCTGCGATGTTCTCAATTTCTATTTCACTCTGTCCTACTCCTACTGTTTCTACTATGATCGCATCGAATCCTGCTCTCTCGCACAATTGCTAGACATCTCCGGTATTCAGAGCCAGGCCACCCAACATACCTCGAGTGGGTGAGGGCCTGACGTAAGCATTATCCACGAATATACTTTAAAAGTTAATGAACTATATAATGGAATGATAGTCTTTCCATCCTTGTTTTGTCTCCTAAAATAGATCCTCCAGACCTCTAACTACTTGGATCTATAGCCAGCACTGCAAGTCTCTTTCCGAGAGTCTCCGTAATGTAGAGTCCTAGCACTTCTATCAATGATGACTTTCCTGCTCCTGGCGACCCACATATTCCTATTCTTAGGGCTCTATTCTATCTATCTGGTTAAAATGCTCGGAATTTGCAAGTTAATATATTTTGGTGTTTGTCTAAACAACTCTCTCATTAGATAAAACATAACAAATTTCTAAGATTATCTGCATCTACCCTGTCTTCCTCTCTTGTTGATTCAATCAAAGTGATAGTTCTGCTGATAGCTGCCCTCTCCCGATTTAGTAGACCAGTAATTCTGTCCATGATTTGTTCTCTAGTCATCACACTTCTTCTATTGATGCTAATAAGTTGGTTGGAATTGATTGCTCATAGATTCCTTTGCCTATTTTTAGAAAGCACCTTTGACATTACTCTTTTCCACACAGTTTTAGAGTCGAGGAAAGTGATTCCTCAGGGAGGAGCATTTTTACAAAAACATCCTATAACCTTCCAATTAATTATTCAACTCTCTCCAATTCACATAAACTCATTAAATGAGTAACTGAGTGAACTCTCTCTCTCTCTTTCTACAGATGATGATAATTCTTATTTTAGAAACGCTGTCTGGAATTTAAATTTAACAATATCTGAATTAACATTTCATTTTTCAATATGATAAAACAGCAGAGTTACCAGAGACCTGCCCACTTGGCTTAGTTTGATCCTGCCACTGTATATGCTCGCCCTCAAGCATCAAATTCCTCAACCACTCGCCACTCAAGGCCACCTGTTAGCAATTAGGGACCAACAGAGGCAAGATCCCAGAATAATTACAATTCAAGTTTGCATGGAACTGGAAAAAAGTTTTTGAATAAATCTCAGTAACCATGGGCACAACAATAACAGCAGAGATCATCTTCCATTATTAGCTAAATCATGACAGATTTAAGATCATTTCTATATTGAATTGTGTTTTCAATAACAAGCAACTCTAGATAATGAATAACACTTCAAGTATTTAAAATCAGTTTGGTGCGCTCATGGAAGAAAACGGCCCACTACTAAGCCCTATGGATCAATTCATCAGCTTGAATAATTCCAGCACCCCTCACTAGTAAAAGCAGATTCAAGCAATCATCCAAGCAAATCACTAGATGCTCAAACAATCGTCGTCACTCGAAGACGGCAATTCTTATAACATGCAATCAACTGCTCACAAATTTCAAAATTTCCTGTCAAACTAATACCCAATGATTCAAACTCCCACTACAATTTCAAGTCTAAATTAAAGAAGACCTAAGCACATGAAGGCATTCAGCATGGTGCAGAGCACGAGAGCTGGTGGACATCCTGGTCATTAGAACAGCATCCCAATTGTGAATACATCTCAGCGATAACTAGACTTAACAGAGCAGTATTTGAATCAACCACTCTAACTCAATCAAAGAATCCTTAATCAGACCATCTAATATGGAGGTAATTTAAATACTTCTGGTGGTGGGCATATAACAGCACATGGCTTCACCTAAATGACGCCTCTCAACTATTCTACTATCACTCCAATTGCAAACACTAATCAGAATGACAGCGAGTTCCTCAATAATTACTTCTCTTAATAGGTTACAGCAACCAACAAGCAAGCTCAAAACATGAACTTAGCATAGAGTATTTAAGGTGGTTAGCATTTGATATACACCGGAGGGAGAGGATACTCACCAAGCTCACTCAATCACTTCAACCTCACTTAAAATCAAAATCTTAACAGCGCTAATTTATTGGTAAATGGAGGTTATGAAAAGATTAGTTTTCTAATTTGAATTTTGCTTACAACACAGCAAACGCGCAAGCTCATTTGCAGATGTATAAGCAGGCAGGCATTTCTCAATCTTCATCAAGAATATCAGCTGCTAAGCTTAAGAGCAATTTAAACAACACAGTTTCACATATAAGAAGTTACTCAAATCACAGTAAGAAGGAGTTCCCTCAATCCTCATCTGTGAGAACAAACCTCGGTCAACACCAAAGTCAAACTATTCACACATAGTAAACAACAGCAGCAGCGTAAATTAGAACATCAACTTGCTCGCAAATAAGGCTAATGAGAATTTATTGTAAGTATAATTTATAATGCAGGTATCCCAGAGTCTTAGTTGCTAGAGAGTGAAGAATATTTCGAGCAAGGGAAAATATTCTTAGGAGATAAGAAGTACAAAGAGGCAATCAAGGCTTTCTCTAAGAGTTTACAGAATAACAAGGCAAACTTTGATGCGCTATTCTATAGAGGAGTTACACATTTGGATTCAAATCAGCCCCTAAAGGCAATCACAGATTTAACTGAACTGATTGATACTTGCTCTGATTACAGGAAAACTATGTTTAATATTTTACAAAAAAGAAGATCATTAATTTGTAAAGTTCATCGTCCTCTCTATAGCTTTCAGAAGAACTAATGATTACACATCTGCTTTAAGAACTCTCTCGAAAGCTATCTTTAAATATCCCAAGTATCTCGAGGCTTATATTGCAAGAGGCTAGATATATATTTTCCAAAAGAAATGGGATAAGGCTCTCCAAGATTTCCGCATAGTGATATCTCTTTAGCCTGATAACGGCCTAGGATATCTAGGCTAAGGAGATAGTTTAAAAGGAATAGGAAACTACAATGGAGCATTAATTTCCTACACTAAAGCTACAGAGGTAGATCAGCAATCTTTATCGCAAGGCCTTATGAAAAGAGGTATCCTCTATCTCTAAATGAAATACTCGGAGCAAGCTTTGCATGATTTCAATAAGTTATGTGACCTCGCAGAATAGGAAGAACCTTAGAGTGCCCCAGCAATTAGCAAGGCTTACTTCTACAAAGCTAAAACTTTGAAGAAGATGGAAAACTTCAATGATGCGATACTTCATTTCGAGTAAGTTATTCGATTATCTGATGATCAGTATCTTCAAAGCTGCGCACTCTATGAAATTGCCAAAATCAAAATTCAGCAAAAGGATTTTTACGAGGCCTATTACAATTTGCAGAGAGCTACTCATTACAAATTGAAGCAAAAGAAGTTGATCAACTATAAAGATATTCACCTGAAGGTGTAATCTTCCTCATGAAGAGAAAAACTAAAACTGGAGTCAAGCTATTGACTCAAACTTCAATTTTGAATTTTAATGCAAAAATATAAGACTGGCTTGATTGAAAAGTTGTCTCAATCTTCACAGCAAACCTAGAGTGACTACATAACTCCTCTGATATACATCTACCGCGCCTATGGATACTTTATAACTGATGACTTTGATAAGAGTTTGAAGGACTATATCAAATCTAACCAGCTCATGAAACTTAATACCTCCGCATACTATAACATGATCATGTGTCAAGGCTTGAAAAGTTTAGAGAAGAAGGAATTCGAGAATGCGATTTCGTTCTTCACTAAATCAAGCTAGAAAATACCTGGCAACAGAGATCCATACTTCTTGAGAGCTGTGAGCATAGTCTAATATGCTCTACATAAACCTATAAAGCACAAACTAGAAATAAAATGCTTAGAGATGCTAAGAGAGATTTAAATAGAGCTCTCAAGCACTCGCCAAAGGATTATCAAGTTATGTATTTTAAGATAGATTTTAAAAGCTTTATATTTCAGAGGAGTGTTGAACTTCGCTCTTCATTACTTCTTTGACGCAATTACTGACTTTGAAACTGTGATTGAAAAGTCAGAAGAGACGCATGCGAAATTTTATTTGGCCAGAGGAAGATGTTACGCTTGTTTAAGTATGTTCAAGGAAGCTATTACTGACCTTTCTATTGCAATCAATCTGAATAAAGACTTGCTGGATGTAAGATTATAGTGAATCCTTATTTATTTAGGCTTATTTAAACAGAGGAAAATGTGCTTACCTTATTGGAGATACTGCTCTTGCTTTTATAGATTTCTAAAAACTGATTGTGCTTGAACCTGTAAGTATCTCTCATTTTGTTAATTCTTGTTTAGAAAAACTTGATGGTGCATATCTATGCTGGAAATGTGAAAGTATTATAATTATTAATTTGAGAATGAATTAAATCTTTTGATGACCACAGGATCTTATGATGATGCAACTAAGGCTTTCACTAACGCAGACAACATCCACAAGTCACCTTTGGCTCTTTATCAAAGATCAAGATGCCATGTTGCACTTAATAGCATGAATGAAGCACTCAAAGATCTGAATAAAGTCATTGAGATTTCCCCAAATGATAAAGTTGCAATTGCAGACAGAGATAATTTGAGCTTTTATATTTCTTTCATTATAGAGATTGTTTGAATGCTCTGAAGTCTTCATCAACTAGTTTACAGTAGACTAATATGCAGGTTCATGAAAAGTAGGTTTACGAGAAATGCGCCAACGTGCTCACCAAACTCATCAGCTACGAGAAGAACCAACATTTGGCCAAGATTAACCACGATTCTAGCATCATGCATCATCACTCACAAATCATTCCCTCAGCCCAGAGAACTAAGAATAAAAATAATTCAAAGCTATTGTATTTATAAATATCTATATATCTTAAGACAGACAAGATAAGAGCAATAAGAAGGAGGAGAGAGCAGGACAGAGAGGTGTAGAGTCAGCTTCGCTAAGGAGGAGAAAACTCACTCAGGAAAAACGATTTAAGATTTAGAGTAGGTAACGCAGGCGAGGAGGATGGAGATGACTACGATGAGATAAGTGAGATTGATGAGAAAGAGTTGCTGAGGTTAGACAGGTAGAAGAAACTGGAGGAGATGGAGCTGGGGCTCATGGAGACTGAACCAGCAGATGCCAAAAATGATTCTGAAAGCAAGGGAGCAGGAGCTCTTAATACTGATTAGAAGCGTGGCTCAGGTGTCAAGATAATGTCAAATAAGGAGAAGTTATTGGCTGAATTGGCTGCTGTGGAAGAAGAAAAGGATGAGGAGACTAACTACTACAAATCTTAAGATGACGAATTAAAATTAATCTAAAGAGTGTATATATTTACAAAGAAAATATCTTCAACAAGGAAGATTACTACCTGTACAGAGCAGTGATGTTCTTTTACTGTGGAGAGTTCGATAAGTCTATTTAGGACTTTGAACAGAGCTCTTCGATCATGCACTCAAATAAGGTACTCTACCCAAAGAACTAGTTCTCAGATGATATCGATGATTAAATTATAATACTGGAACTAAATATTTTTTTCATTTTGTGAGATTAGGAGTTTGATGGATAAAACGCAGATGCCTAATCGAATGGAAGCAGCTAAACTGATTTGTCTGATGTGGGTCTGTGCTCCTTAAACATCCACGAGTATTCTTTCAACACAGTGCTTAATCTGCTGCAACTCAAGGAGCACAAGAAAGCACTTACTAAGCTAGACTATATGATTGATACCATACCCAAGAAATACGCTCACTAAATTTGGCTCATCAGACACGTTCTCAACCAGATTCTTGGATATGGAGCGGCTGCTAAGAATATTTAAAGAAAACATATTCTTTAAAGAAAGACTTGAAGAGAGCTTACAAATATGATAGAGAGAACGCAACTAAATTCATTGAACAGAAGCAGTCAGTGATATTGAATGTGTTTCCTTAGCAGTCTAGACTGTGCAACTACTTCTCCTATGTAAAGTTCCAGTTTCAAGGTTTCCAAGGGTCGCTGATGATGAAGCCCTCATTTAGTTTTCCCTTCATCAAGCCTCCAAACATGATTCCTTGCGTTGATAACTCAGTGCTAGAAGAGTTCACTTCTAAGGCCATTCCTCTCAAGCCTGAAGCTCCTTGGATTAAAAAGTGTAGCTTCGGCATCAAGTTCACAGAAGAAATCTATTTCACAGACGATGACAGAGAATAATAACCAATAATTTTAAAAAGTACTATTCCTTTCCTTATTGCAATTTATACTTTAAGTTTGAATCAATAAATGTTATAGTCATAGTAGAGGTGACTTCCATCATCATAAATGAATCTGCCTTATTCCTTGAGATTTTATTCTCTTTCCAACTCTTTTCTTTGCAAGTAGTTTTTCGTCTTCTCTGTTCTGCACTCTAGAACATCGAAGAGAGTCCACTCGCATGATTGAATAGAAAAGCGAAGTATTTGAAGTTGCTCAGTTAGAAAGTTCAAGCGCTGTTCGTAGTATTTATAAGAGTTCTGCCAGTGATTTATCGGGCCAAGAGAGAAATTAAACTTGCTCTAAAAGATATAGATGATTTACTCTTCTATATTTATAATTTGACTCTATTTCATGGTTTGATCTTTCATATCTATAAAGTAGCCCTGATTGTCCCAATTATCTACTAAAGCACTACCTAGAATAATAATAAAAATACTTAAGTAGAGAATGAGTATTCCATTGTCTTCTTTGATAGGCACTGCGAGTAGAGTCTAAATGCTTAAGTCTACCCCTATATCATAAGAGTGTTTTACATTCACTCTTTCAAAGTAGGATGAGGGTACCGACTTATGGCACCTCTCAATTGAATTTATGAACTTCTGAGGTTGGGCAACCGTGTGTCCTCCTATCACATAAGTGAAGTCCTTTAGGAAGCAAGCTGATGCGAGTGTCTACCTATTTGTAGCTAAAATAATAACTATGACTATACTACATAGCTTAGCATTATACCTTTCAAAGGTTTGTGAATTGACTGAGTAAAACTCAACCATGTCTATGTCATGGCTCTTCTGCCAAGTGGTTTTCTTGAATAAGTCTTTGTGTTGAGTTTAATAGGTTCCTCCAATGACGAGGATGAGTCTGTTGAAAGGGTCCTTGGGATCTTATTGCAAGCAAACGCAGTGCCTTGCTCTTTTCTGGTGCATGTGCAGATGCAAAAGCATTTTAGTGTTCTTAGCGTCGAATAAGAATGCATCGTCGTAAGAGTAGTCGAATTTAAATTAACAGTGTCAATGATTAAATCAGTAAATCTAATTGAATTACTGAGAGAGAGGCTCCTCTGGGTTTTCTTCTCGGGAGTTCTGTCCACCCAAAATAGAAAAATTGAGATGAATCTTAGTTATATACAAAAGCAAGATGTTATTTTCAAGCTAAATTGTAGCGAAGTATTTTAACCTGTCTGGAATTTCCTTCTAGTGCTTGAATGAAATTTTCTTTCCTTTGTAGTTTACAAAAGAAATATACTACAAATAAGTTATCAAGATAGGTGAGAGCAAACTTCTTTTTGTTGGATAGATAGAGGTGCACGAACTATCTATCGAGGTAGAATGTCTTCAGAATCTTAGGAAAGTAGAGGTAGTAGGCATCCTTGGAGACAGTCTGCAATTTCACGCACTCAAACTGATCCATGAAACTGAAGATCATTATCAAGTTCTTAGACAGCAACTTCATTGCAACACTTTTATTAATTCTAGGCAATTAAATTTTATTTCCATGTTATTTTATCAACTTAAGACAAGGTATTTGATTACAAATTAAGGAAATAATTTGGCTATTAACGCTGCTTCAATTATAAACTTCATATATTCAAAGGAATTCAATTTTCTAGACCATCTGTCTGGGCAAATCAAAATTTTGGTTAGTTTTCCTGAGCAAGTCAAACTTCTTTCCACTGCTGTCACTCTTCTCAGATCTTCTCTTGGCTTTTATCCTGCTGACAAGTCCAGCATCTAGGCTGATAAGGCTCTCCTGTTCTGGCTTATTCTCATTGGTGATGGTTGAATTGATAGTTTGCTGCATGTTGTCCAGCATCGACTGCATATTGAATTCATCAGCCAATCCTCGGCTTGACTTATCAGAAGTTACTATTGTGCCCTCACCTGAGCCACGGCAGCTGGAAGTCTCAGCCTAACCACGTTGATGCCTCTTGAAGCACCTTTTAAAAAGGTTGCCACCACCTTAAGCAGGATTGCTGATCTAATCTCCATTTAATTAGTCAACAGTTTACCCTCCCTTCTTTCGAGCAGACAGGAGAGGAGGCTCAACGCAGATAGTGCAAGGCATATTATACTTCTAGTTCCAATTAGAGCCAAAGCACTGCTTGCAACCAAAGTTAGACTCGTTCACTGACTGCTGTAAGTTTATAAACAAAGTACTATTTCAATTCAATTCATGAAAATCCATTCACTTTAGCTTCTCTTTGGTTATGAGACAGGATTGAGGATTTCATGTCTTGCACATTTGGCTCACTGATGATCGAATTCAACAATTTATAATTAAACATACATTTTCATAATCTTAAATTCATGTGTTTTTACTTCATTCTACCACTCTGTAGGTTCTTCTTGCTCTTTATGGTAAATTTGCCACTCTTAACCGACTGTAAGATCTTATCCTTCCTCTGTCTCTCTATAATCTTCTGAATTGAATCTCTCTAGCTCGTCTCTATTTCGAAAATAGGCTCTCTATTCAGTTGATTAGAAGGAGTTTGGGAGTACTTCATTTACCTTGGCTGTGGAAGAGAATCCTCAGAGGAGGGTGCGTAAGATGGATTTCTACACTCCTCTACTACAATAACAGAGCCCTTAGATGATAACTCATCCGAGGGAATTAGTATTTCTAAAACGTGTTGAGACTTATCTACATCAGCTGATTTTCTCTAGTAATTAGAAACCTCTTTCTACTTTGTGGAAAAGGGTAAAATAAATAATTCAAATCATATACGAAGGATCTCCTATTGATTTAAAGCTGCTTCGTTTGTATTCCTGAAGATTGTGCAGCAATCTGTTTGCTATCAGATTGATGTCTCTAGGATAGGGTATTTGAGTTTTCATTACTTATTCTTCGAGAAAGTCCTAAATGTAAGCATAATAGAATTAAATGAAACCTAAAATTCATCTTTATCCTCTCTCGATTTCAGTAACTTTAGCAGCTCAAAACAGGAGTCTAGATTCTTTCATGACTTTAATTGGTGATTATTGTTTTAAGAGAGCGGTGTTTGCTGCCTAGAATTTTCTACCTCTCCTAAAATGAAAGGAGTTTGAGCTTAGCTGGGTTAAGGCTGCTCAAATGAGGGTGAAAGAATCATTTGAAGAGATTGGCCTTGGCTTGATTCCTCTTGTATTGTGGCGAATACACCTCTTGTCAAAGGCTTCTTATCGGATATTTCATTTAATTCTTGATCAAGATAGCTTTCAAAATCAGCGCATGGTGTATTGGATACCTCAAGAAAATTAAATGAAAATTCAATATCCATAGATACAACTAATTTCACATTCACAGTCATTTCATTCTTGCTCTCTTCAAGATTTTGATCAGGACTTAGAGGCATATTCTACATCTGAACTGGCTAGATGAGTGAATCTTAAGAAGGATGTTCGAAGTTTTTCAAATGATCTCCGATTACTCTTTGCGATTCCAATCCCAGGCTTTCAGTTTTATTATGGTAAGATCCACTCCCACCCATTTGAAAGTTAGAGTCTTGCTAAATATCATCGATGGAGTTCAGCTTCAAACTTTCCTTGAAGGAGATAAGTTGGTTCAAGAAACCTCCTCCTACTCCGCTATTCGAAAAAGCCACACCAGATCCAGTATGGGGATTGAAATGATTCGAGAAGTAGTTCTTGATCTCTGAATTTCCTTCCTCCTCAAGTTAGATTTGAACTTTAGATTCATTGTAAGAAATTTCTGGCAAGTCTAGAGAGACTAGCTTATCTTCTTTGATTAGGCAGAACATTAGAATGAGATTAGACTGTTTGTCTACTTGGAAAAGTACTTGCTTTGGCTTTGATTCAAATTCAATTGGTTTTAAAGTAAAGTAAAGTAAAATTTGAGGAATGTAAATTAATAATCATTTTCAAAGCCAGCACTTATCGTACTAGTTAAGAACAACGATACACCATCCTATGTAAGTTTGCAATATATTAAGTTTTTTGTAGGGATATTTCATTTCAAGTGGGCAACCACTATGAGTTAAAATTTTCCTACATTTGCTGGGATCTGTCTCCTTATCTGCTCTGCTTCCAGCTTTTCCCCTTGTTGCAATTGGTTTTGATTTTTGTGGAAGGCTTGCAGCTGAGAAGATTATTAAGCAGAACTATCTTGATAAAAAATAAATTTATAACTTATATGATCTTGATTCAGGTTGAAGGTATGATTGTAATTAAAGTATTTGGAGTCTTTGCTCCAGACTCTTGTAATTTAATCTATCGATTATCTCTAAGCCTAGTTAATTGGCTTTGCTACTTCTTCTTTCTTTTCCTCGAAAGATTCTTGAGAAAGAACGCTCAATATCATTTAGTTAAGGTTCTTTGGCATTTCCTGCTGCTTCTACTTCATTTATTTTGGAAAATTCAGGAGACTTCTCTCCAGTTCTCTAAGCTTTGGTGCTGACTGAATGTTTCTAAAGCATCGATCATTTATAAATAGAGTATATATGTTATAGTTCTAGGACTTCTTCATCTTATGAATCCGCTGTTAGAATTAGTTTCCAAGGAGATACTTTTTAGAGAGACTCCTGTTTTTCATAATCTTGATTTGAGAGTTATAACCCTCCTAAACTGTCTCTACTTAAACTTCAATCTGGAAATAGAAAGTGTGTTTCAGCTAAGGAGCAGGCCACTGATTGCAATTTTTAGAGGTATGAAATGAGGCTTGAGCTAAGATGACTTTCTCTCTTTTTACAATCTCCATAATCTTTAGGTTCGAAGGCTTCTCAATTTGTTGGCATCTTTATGCATCAATAAAAGTGAGCTCTTTTGCTCTAAGATTTTCTTTCTCTATTGAAATATTTTGGGCTGGTACCTGCGGCGTTTTTTGAAAGGTATTTAAAATGATATCGTTGAAATTGGTATGCTTTACTTTTGGGCTTAAGTTTGATCCTCTTCGAATTCTGTTCTTGATTTTTTGTGATTTTAATTTAAAAAAATAAAAAAATAATAAATTTTTATTAAATTAATTTTTTAAACAAAAATTTAGTACTTTCAAAAATTTATCCCCCTCCCTAAGCTAATCCCAGGAAAAATGGGGGGGCCCTTTTTCCCCCAGTAAAAATTTTTTAAATGAAAAAAGGTAAGAAAAAATATTTTATAGGTAATTTTCCTCAAAATTTTTTTTTCATTATTGAGGGGGTTCAACATAAAGCTTCAAATTTTAAACCTTTTAATTAAGAGCAGCTGCACCCAAATAAAAACTATATTTTTTCAATTTTTTTCTATTTTAAAATAAAAAAAGGAATTTTAAAAGGAAATTTTTAGAAAAAAAAATTTTTTATAAAAAAACGGCTATGCTGCAATTTTTTTAGCTTAAAACTTGGGCTTTTAACGAAGCAGATAAAATACAATAATTGGCTTTAAAAGGGACCCTTTTTTTTTATTTTAATAGTAAAAATATAATAAAAAATAGAATTTATTGGTCAGCTGCCTCTATCAGACTAAAAAAGATTAAATTTGAAGCCTTATGTTGGGGAAAGGGCCAAAACTAAATAATAGTTTTAGGGGGAAATTACCTATAACATATTTTTTCTTACCTTTTTTCATTATAAAATTTTACTGTCGAGGAAAGGCCTCCCCCCGAGAGTATTCTATAATGGAGGCATTTACTTGACTTCCTAAAAAGCTTTTGCTAATGTTTTAGCTGTTCTTGATATCTGCTTCAGAACAATTCACATTCCTATTTTGCTTCTACTCTCTAGCGAGTAGAGAGTGATTCATATCAAAGCTTAGCCCTATCGATTCATTAGCCTCCTCTAAAAATTGTAGAGAGTTATCTTCCATGAGCATCCTTATTTTTCTCAAAGCTTCTTCTTCTCTTCGTCCTCTCCTCTATGATTATCATATCTCTCCCGAAGCTATCATCTAACTCTCCTTCTTATTGTCTCTCTTGCTCATCTATCAACTTGTTTTCAGTTTGATTTTAAGAATCAGGTGCTGCATATATAATGGCAACTACTATAAATAAATCATCTTCATCTTGAAGTTCTTCTTCTTCATCCATAAATTCACTTTCTGAAGAAGATGAAGGCGACTCCTAAATTTGGCGTTTATGATTGCTGTTACCTGCAAGGGTCTATCTTCTGCTAATCATTATGCTAGACTCATTTTAAATATCTAATCTTTCAAAATAGTCGTAGTCATACAAGTAGTAGAGCAGATCTCGCATTTCTTAAATCAAAGTGTTATAGAAACTCTAATTGAAGTTCACTTGGCAAATTTAACTCTATTCATAAAATATGCTTAATACTCAATGACTTTTAAGACAAAAAATTCGCAAGGAGCTGCTTATTGAGGTTTCTTATAAATCTACTAGAAAACTGAGATAGCTCCAAGTTGAGACTCTACTCTCAGCTGATCCTTGAGACTTTCTTGGGCAGTCCTTAGTCCACAATAGTTGAAGTGAGTGACTTGAATACGGCTAGGAAGGTTTTCATTATTAACCTAGCATCCAAGAATACTAGCAAGGAATTTCCTCAAGTCAATTAAAGTGTCTATCTCACTATCAGTGCACTCAGCTTTGCCTTTGTAGATAATAATCTCGCTTCTTTGGTTACTGTCTGACTAATTAGCAAGACTGTTAACGTTTGTAATTGTAAAGAGACAGTAGTCCTGCTTACTATATTTATCTTCGTGCAAAATTATCAAGTTTTCTATGTTCTAAAGCTGAGTATCCTTTCCAAGTAGATTAAGGAACTTAAAATAAATTAGCTTAGTACTTTTCTTTGGCTCTTTGTTGGTTCTTATTGAACTTCTTGAGAAGAGATTATGGCAAATAGAAATCTGAAGTCTAACAGTTAATATATATATATAAAATAAATGATGAAAAATTTTAAAATTAGCCTACTCAGTTGTATTGTTCTTTTGTTAAGCAGAAGCTAATAAACTGATTATGAGAGTAAAATCTTACTCCAAATATAATTAGGCAGCATTATAGTTGACATAACCATCCTCGAAGGCAGTCAAATCATTTTCAAGAATCTTAATTGTCTTATAGTTTTGACTGCGAATGAGTTTATCTTCTATATACTATTGCTCCTAGCATCTAGGCTTCTATGCTTGCAATTTGGATTGGTCTAAACTTTTTTCTATAATCCACATTAGTCTGAGAATTTTAACTTACCTAGGTACTGCTTGTAGCTTTCTTACTCAAATGCTTGCAGCTCATTCTTTTGATTTCTGTTTCAGAATATTATCTCCATTTTTTGTTGTTGCTGCTTATCATTGCTTACTTTATCCTTATTTAAGCTAATCTTGAGACTAAAAGCTGGAGTCTGCTGTTTGTTTTCCTAGGACATTTTATTAATTCAAAATTAAGAAATTATTGTTGTTTTAACGAATAAAAAACTGTGAGTGAATTAAAGCTGGACTTAAATTATTAATACTATTTAAGAGATATTAATATTGACGCATAAATGAACGTAGCTGTAGTAGGCTGTCTGCATGGCAAATTGGAATTTCTCTATGAGGAATTGAAAGAATGGGAGGACTCTACAGGCCAAAAGGTCGACTTCATACTCTGTAGTGGAGATTTCTAGGTAAGATGAACATAGATAAATAATATTTTTTTTCAGAGTTTGAGAGACAAAACAGATATGGCAGCAATGGAATGCCCCGCGAAATACAGAGAACTGGGACAATTTCATCGTTTCTTCACTGGTGAGCTGAGAGCACCAATCCTAACCATCTTTGTGGGAGGCAATCATGAAGCAAGCAACTATCTAAGGGA